>JAFBJQ010000446.1:242500-525466 GCA_016785345.1 Trinectes maculatus
GACCAACCCATCACACCTGCTGGGTTTGGATCTCGCCACTGCTGCATTGTCTTACATATAGAATGGTTTTAAACCTGGCCTGCAGAATAGAGGTCTTTGAAGAAACTTCATGACACAATAAAACCCTGCAGACATCAACAAGAAGCGCGAAAATCGAAATAACGACACGCTTTTCGTTGAACTTGTGAACGTCTTTGCACAACAGATGCTTGTCTCTGTTGTTTGCAGATTCAGGGCGAGGATGCCAAGTCTGGCTTGATTCACCCCTTTGCAGATTTTATTCTGCGCCTCGAGGAAATCAGGGCCTGCGGCAATTGGCAGAGAGGCGGGAAGTCAAGGCTCCACCTCTGGAGCGTGACAGTGACACTGTACTGTCACAAGACGCAAAGTACTGGGAGTCGGTCTCACATGAGCCGGCTCCATCAAACAAATCAACAGTTTCAAAGAAGGCAGAGGCGTAAAAGTAAAAGTGATTTTAAAAAACAGAAATAAAGTGAATAAGACTTTTTTTCTTGTAGCAGAGTCATTGATTAATTGACGTCATCTGACACTGCATGTGACGGACAAGAGCAGGGAAGCGGTTGCATAGAGGCGCCTGGAATCTGTAGGGAAACACGTCACAGCATTAAGAATGTCTGGACTGTATCTCTGCTTTGACGTCAGGAGAATCCCCTTTTCCTATAATGTGGGTTGGCCCTTTAGGAATGGGACTGCGATGAGTTTTTTAAAAAATTTAATTTCACTCATTCATCCTCTATGCCAGCAACAGATCCCCCCCCCCCCCCCCTCGCTCTTGTCATGTCTAAGCTTTTCTCCAAAGTGTACTTGCTTTTCTCAGCCAGGCCTCCCCTCCACCACCCCCCCGGTTGCTATGACTCATCGTCTGTATTAGCGGATAAAATGGAGAACTCGGCACCAAAGGGCAAGACCTGCTCATTTATCATTCATACAGTTCCATCAAAGCCTCTTTACTCATTTGATCCAGCTAATTCAAACAAATTAAAAATATTGAAAAGCCTACTGTTCCGCTAACGGTGAACAACTCAGGGGGGGAGGTGGGGGTGAGGTTTAGTAAAAATGAACATTAAGTGTGTCAGTCAGGCTTCACGCTGCAACATGGTGCACTGTATTAAGAGACTGATGCCCAGCAACTGAACTATAATATTGTTGTTGTGGATAATTGTGGACGGATCGTTCCTGCTGACACAGCGGGATCCCGTCCTAACACTGACATTCCCAGTCACTTGGGGAGACGTTGTTCCTTGCATGAAGCATCATGACCTGTCAGGTTTTGTGACTGCAGCTCCTGACACCAGTGGCCCGGCGATGAACCCGCTTTCAAAGCCACTCCGATCTTTTTCCTTCTTATCGCTTTGATTTCAAACCCAGAATCAACCGAGTCTGTACTTTGTGCAGGAACAATATTTAGAATTTAGAAATACTTAACCTCGCTAAAAAAAAAAAAAAAAAAAAAATCTTTTTCCGGCGAGTCTATTTTCATCGGTATTGTTTTCGTGTCAGCAAATAAAACCTTAATGCAGCCAGGGCTCGGAGGAGCACGCACGCTAAAATAAGACTGAGTGGGATTTATAGGCAGGTTAGATACTGCAACGTTGACCTTTTCTTAAAAACCTGACGCTATGAATACATTTTCTTAAGTGACGACATGAATAATTGACGAGTAAAATACACAACATCCATTTCCTGTTTCATGGTAAATATGGGTGAATCTTTATTTACCACCAAACCCACCTCGGATTCCCCACTTCCTGCCGGTGTAAACCCCCTCCCCTCAATCCTGACTTGGGAAGAGTGCCAGCATCAGCAGCACTGAAATATTTATCAGTCTCCTCCACTTTTCTCTGCTGTCATGGGAGACGAGAAGACTGGACGGGCTTCACTTAGTGAACCATTCAGGAAAAAAACTCAAAAAAAAAAAAAGAAACTGTCTGAAGATCTGAGAGGGAAAAAAGGCGGAGCCTCCTGGGTCAACGTAGCGTTAAAGATTAGCCCGGCTGGACGGCTGGAGCGCGGCTCTCTGGGGATGTGAAGGAGGAAGGAAAGTGGAATCACAGCCTCGTCGGCTGAGAGCTGAAACAGAGCATCGTGAAACGCTTCCAACTCTGGATCATGAGGGATGTAGAAGGAGGAAATGGAGATTTTTTTTTTTCCCCTCTGGCAGGTACTCTGCGGTTGTTCATACATGGCCCCCACGCAACACGTTTTCAGGATTCTAATAAAAAATACATTATTGTTATGGTTAAAAGAAACAACACTGATTGTGGATTTCATATGGGAAAGAAACAGATGTCTCCTTGTCATGGTCCTGTATATTGCTGTTATAATTACTACAGCAGCCGCAGGTCACCTGCAGGTTGGTCACAAGTCAGTGTCATCAAGTGGAGTGGAACCGGGTGCAAGAGTTCATGTTAATTGTTAAATTACATGTTTACTGGAGCCTAATAATATACACTCAAACACCTGTTTCAAATCTGGAGGCAAAGCGAGTGTGTCAACGAAGCAGGCGCGTAATTAAACACACACACACACACGTGTGTTTTGTGTTTAAAAATACAAATAAAGTCGTGACCCTGGTTTTCTAAATAATTGTTTATCCACAGACAGCGACAGTTCAGGTAATAAGAAATGGGCGTGTCTCTGCTCCTGACACGTTGTGGAGTGTGGGAAAAGTCTAACCTCGTTAAAAGCTCACAACTGCTGATCGTGAAGCTAATCGGGCAGTTCAGGCCATCCGGAGGTACATTATTGATGACACTAATGGGGCCTGAAAGGGGGGTGGTCTTCATGGGCTGAAGTGACATGCGATTTTAAGTGCATGACCCCCTTGCACACAGCCCAGTCTCCCTTTACCAATGATCCAACATGGAAACTGTAAATGCTGACCTCCACTGATTATTATTATTTTATCAAAAAAACCCCAAAACCCAACTGATTCTTGATGGCCTTTGATTTTCTCCTCGTGGCCCCCCTATGACACATAGGTTAGACGTTGGCATGCACCAACCACACACGTTTATCCCACACCCGTCCAACACTCGTGGTGCATATGGTCGCATTTAGATGTGTTTACACAATACAGGCTGCAAACGGCGAGTTAAAATTAGCATGGACGCCTGCGCACGGTGGGGAAATTGAAATGAATGAGGAGCAGAGCTTTACTGGTTGAGCTTCACTGAAAAAGAAAACAACAGACCCCCCCCCCCCCCCCCCCCCCCAAGCTCGCAAATTCAAAATAAGCGTCTACCGCTGCGGTCTGCTGTTTATCTGGGTCCAGATCGTTCGGCTCGCGTCGCTCCCCTCTATCGATACGACCACGGGACACCGCCGCTAACCAGTAAGAGCAAGACATGACGAATGAAAGGGGAAAAAAAAAAAAAACCTGGACCTGATGGTTTGTGTGTCTACCTGAGAAGGAAACCGAACCTGCGACCCTTCCCCTTCCAGTCGTACATCAAGAACTTCCTCAACACTTTGATTACTGCATCGTGTTTTTTTCACACTCGGGTTCTACTCGGAGCGGCGGACCACCCACAAAGCCTGTTTCCGATTGCGCTGCGTCAAACAGTCTCCAGGTTCGTTTGAATAAATCAAACGGTAACTCCTGCGGAGCCTGTTGATGCGCCTCGCCCGCCTGCTGCATCTATAGCGTTACTTATGGCCGCCTTTATAATGTGACAGGCTGCATCCGTCTGCTGCTCATCTGAGCCGCGCCGCTGTTTACACGGCGTCTCAGGGCCTCAGCCTGTGCCAGGGTTTACTTGCCAGTGCCGCTTGCGATGCAAAAGCAAGTGCTGGGACACTGCTGCAGGGCTTTTCACACTGACAACAATATGCTGCTGCTCAACATGACACTCGCTGTGCTCATGAAGAAGATACACACTCACACACACAGACACACACTCACAGAGACATATGCAGATGTTTCACACATTTACAGTTCCACTCTGCCCCAGTGATTTATTGCACTGTAAGACAATGTGGATTCAACCGCAGAGGAGTTTGGGTTGGGACCAGTGTTAACTTGCTACATACTTTTATATTTGAGCTAATTAAACAGTCCCAGCTGTTTTGACGCGTCTCATTAGCATGTGGTAGGGAAGCGTTCATGCTGGATGAACGGGAATCATCTCCTCTATATGGCTTTCTGCATTGAGGCAGAGCCCTGACAGCCAAACGGGTCTATGACTCCTGACCTCTGTGACCTCAGTGACCCTTTCGATTTTGGCCAGGGGGACTGTGCTATTTCTGTCTTTTGTAAGGTGACTGTTCTCATGTGAAGCAGAGCAGTGATGCAGCCTCTGTGAATATGATCTGGAGTTTTTTTTTTCCACCCCTCCCCGACAGCCTCTCTACTCTACTCTCATTCCGTTCAACCACCAAAAGACTCTCTCACAGGACACACACTCACCCCCCCTCCAACTCTGGATCATGAGGGATGTAGAAGGAGGAAATGGAGATTTTTTTTTTTCCCCTCTGGCAGGTACTCTGCGGTTGTTCATACATGGCCCCCACGCAACACGTTTTCAGGATTCTAATAAAAAATACATTATTGTTATGGTTAAAAGAAACAACACTGATTGTGGATTTCATATGGGAAAGAAACAGATGTCTCCTTGTCATGGTCCTGTATATTGCTGTTATAATTACTACAGCAGCCGCAGGTCACCTGCAGGTTGGTCACAAGTCAGTGTCATCAAGTGGAGTGGAACCGGGTGCAAGAGTTCATGTTAATTGTTAAATTACATGTTTACTGGAGCCTAATAATATACACTCAAACACCTGTTTCAAATCTGGAGGCAAAGCGAGTGTGTCAACGAAGCAGGCGCGTAATTAAACACACACACACACACGTGTGTTTTGTGTTTAAAAATACAAATAAAGTCGTGACCCTGGTTTTCTAAATAATTGTTTATCCACAGACAGCGACAGTTCAGGTAATAAGAAATGGGCGTGTCTCTGCTCCTGACACGTTGTGGAGTGTGGGAAAAGTCTAACCTCGTTAAAAGCTCACAACTGCTGATCGTGAAGCTAATCGGGCAGTTCAGGCCATCCGGAGGTACATTATTGATGACACTAATGGGGCCTGAAAGGGGGGTGGTCTTCATGGGCTGAAGTGACATGCGATTTTAAGTGCATGACCCCCTTGTACACAGCCCAGTCTCCCTTTACCAATGATCCAACATGGAAACTGTAAATGCTGACCTCCACTGATTATTATTATTTTATCAAAAAAACCCCAAAACCCAACTGATTCTTGATGGCCTTTGATTTTCTCCTCGTGGCCCCCCTATGACACATAGGTTAGACGTTGGCATGCACCAACCACACACGTTTATCCCACACCCGTCCAACACTCGTGGTGCATATGGTCGCATTTAGATGTGTTTACACAATACAGGCTGCAAACGGCGAGTTAAAATTAGCATGGACGGTGGGGAAATTGAAATGAATGAGGAGCAGAGCTTTACTGGTTGAGCTTCACTGAAAAAGAAAACAACAGACCCCCCCCGCCCACCCCCCCAGCTCGCAAATTCAAAATAAGCGTCTACCGCTGCGGTCTGCTGTTTATCTGGGTCCAGATCGTTCGGCTCGCGTCGCTCCCCTCTATCGATACGACCACGGGACACCGCCGCTAACCAGTAAGAGCAAGACATGACGAATGAAAGGGAAAAAAAAAAAAAAGTGGACCTGATGGTTTGTGTGTCTACCTGAGAAGGAAACCGAACCTGCGACCCTTCCCCTTCCAGTCGTACATCAAGAACTTCCTCAGCACTTTGATTACTGCATCGTGTTTTTTCACACTCGGGTTCTACTCGGAGCGGCGGACCACCCACAAAGCCTGTTTCCGATTGCGCTGCGTCAAACAGTCTCCAGGTTCGTTTGAATAAATCAAACGGTAACTCCCGCGGAGCCTGTTGATGGGCCTCGCCCGCCTGCTGCATCTATAGCGTTACTTATGGCCGCCTGTATAATGTGACAGGCTGCATCCGTCTGCTGCTCATCTGAGCCGCGCCGCTGTTTACACGGCGTCTCAGGGCCTCAGCCTGTGCCAGTGTTTACTTGCCAGTGCCGCTGGCGATGCGAAAGCAAGTGCTGGGACACTGCTGCAGGGCTTTTCACACTGACAACAATATGCTGCTGCTCAACATGACACTCGCTGTGCTCATGGAGAAGATACACACTCACACACACACACACAGACACACACTCACAGAGACATATGCAGATGTTTCACACATTTACAGTTCCACTCTGCCCCAGTGATTTATTGCACTGTAAGACAATGTGAATTCAACCGCAGAGGAGTTTGGGATGGGACCAGTGTTAACTTGCTACATACTTTTATATTTGAGCTAATTAAACAGTCCCAGCTGTTTTGACGCGTCTCATTAGCATATGGTGGGGAAGCGTTCATGCTGGATGAACGGGAATCATCTCCTCTATATAGCTTTCTGCATTGAGGCAGATCCCTGACAGCCAAACGGGTCTATGACTCCTGACCTCTGTGACCTCAGTGACCCTTTCGATTTTGGCCAGGGGGACTGTGCTATTTCTGTCTTTTGTAAGGTGACTGTTCTCATGTGAAGCAGAGCAGTGATGCAGCCTCTGTGAATATGATCTGGAGTTTTTTTTTCCACCCCTCCCTGACAGCCTCTCTACTCTACTCTCATTCCGTTCAACCACCAAAAGACTCTCTCACAGGACACACACTCACTCCCCCCCCCTCACCGTATGCATAAATTAGTAGGCATCCAATTATATCTGAGAACAATTCTATATGACCATGCAGTATTAATAGATTACTTTGCGCCCTTAGGAGCTCTCAGTGTAAAAATAAGCTCTTATGAGGTCATCACTGTGAACTCACTGGGCCCCCCCCCTCCCCCACCCCCCTCAACCCAATGCAAATGTTCCTGAAGAGCAAATCTGAAGTGTTTGAAGTAATTGAAAAGCTGAAGGTAATTAGTGAGCATGGTTTTTACTTCATTCACTTCATGCTCTAACAGCTGTAATCTGCTGTCTCTCTCCCTCACAAACCTAAAATTACAAAATCATTTTGAAAAAGGCAATTTTTTTTTGCAGAATAACATTTTCAGCTGGTTCAGAAACACAGTGAATTAATATTAGTCATTATTACTATTATTGTCATACAGTAACAATTACACTCGCTTTTTAGATCAAATAGATGAAGCTACTGGTTTGGGAAACGTTTAGCCGACCTGGGTGAAGACATGCCTTTGTTAGGGCTTAGAGAGACTGGCCTTTATCATCTGCAGATGACTGTGAGCATGTGGACGCATCTGCACTCCACTCCACTCCACTCTGTGCATGACTTCAATCCAAGCAGTTTACTCAGCACAGCACAAACACATTGGGATCAATATCGTAATGAGCACAGCAGGCTTCTGACTCGCTCCTCAACAAGAGCACCTTTCTTGTCCTCCAGCACAAATCACTGAGAGCCCAGTGGATCAATGTGTCCTCCCTTTCAATGGATGTGCAGTAAACATGATTAATGTCATTAGACTCGCTGTTTATCCAGTTTTCCACCTCCCTTTCTCCTCATATTTCCTGCTCTCTCCATCTTCTAACCTCCTTTACCCCCCTCCGACTCTCCTCCATTTCCTCCTCCTTTCGTCTCTGACTCCCTCCCTCTGTCTCCTCGTCTGCAGGTGAGACCTTCTCAGAGAACTACAGTCACACGGAGCACTGCAGGCCGTGCACACAATGCACCGGCCTGATGCGGCTGGAGACGCCTTGCACCGACTCCAACGACGCCGTCTGTGTCTGCAACTACAACTTCTTCTTCAACCAGATATCTGGCCACTGCGAGCCGTGCACCGTGTGCCCGGTCGGACAGGGTGTGTTCAGTCACTGCGACCACGACCATGACACTGTGTGTGAGGAGTGCGTCGACGATACCTTCTCTGACCGGGAGAGCTCCCTTGAACCTTGCCTGCCTTGCGCCATCTGCGATGAAGAAACGGAGATCCAGCTGGCCACGTGCACGCCGTCCCATGACTCCGTGTGTCACAGTAAGTCATCGCCGCTCTCTGGTTCCTTTCACGCGTCAGATAACCGAGTCCAGACCTGACACAGGAAAGAGATCAGCCTCATGTTACATAAACAATGACTTATTGCCAACAAATCAAGAACGTATGAACCTGCAGTCACGTGACGATTACATGCACACTGGGCAGGTTTAAATCACTCTCACTACAGACCATCAGCATAATATGGGAAAATACAAACCAACACTATAAACATAAACTATAATTTGCTTATTTTTATTTATTATTTATTTATCTTTCTGTTTATCTATCTAATTATGTGGCAGTTCAATTAGCAGACAGATCAGATTAGTATGACATAAACATTAAGTATAATAATAAACAAACTATTAGAGGTTATAAACCTATATATATATACACATACACATACACACACACACACACACACACACATTCTTTTTTTTCACACCAGGATCAGTAACCAGACCCAAACTGACTGCGAGTAATCACTGTGTTAGCGGCTTCATGTGTGTCTATGTTATGTTTGAAACAGATACCAAGGGTGATGTTCATATGTGTGTGTGTGTGGGAGCGGGCAAGGTCAGAGGTCAGCCCTGGTCCGATTTTCAAACAGCAGCAAGTTGAAAGCTCCGGCATTAAAAGGTCAAAGACTGCCGCAGTGTCAACACAAAGACAATGAATAATCAGCTCTCCCACCAGGCACAGCGCAGCAGTGGAGGAGCAGTGTGGAGATAGTTTCCTATCCAAGGAAGTTGTAAATTTTCTGCTGGATGAGGCATGAAATCAGCCTCATCAGGAGGGTGTGAGGGCAGAATGTCTGTGGTGTTACTGCGCTCAGTCTCTTTGCTTAAACTCTCCGTACTCTTTCAGAAATACGTTTGTCCCCCTGGTTCATTTCAGGAAGATGCTCTTCTCTTGCCATCTTTTTTTTATTTTTTTTATTTTATTTAGTCTTTGAACAAAGAAGGTACGTATTTAGTTATGGGTTTGATTAAATGCTTCAAAAGAAAGAGCTCTTAATAGCTGGAGCATTTGCTAATGCGGGGCCTTTCATCGATCTCTTGAGTGCTTTTTTAAATGCATATTTTAATGACAGCTCTTAATATGGAATCTGGGATTTAGATTTTGGAACACTGATTGTTTTTTAATGGCCTCAGACACTTGCAGGTATTTGGATCTAAGATGTTTCAGTCGATTTCATACAGTGGTTGAAGTTCTAGTTGAAAATTTCTCTTTTAATAAAACTATATTAGCTCTGACCCGCAGTGGAAAAATGGACTCTGCATGGAAAAGAGCTGAAAGGATAGATAAGGTGGAAGAATAATAAGCTAATTATGTAGACAATGACTTACCATCTGTCCTTCCATGAGCACTAAACACCATTAAAGGTGTTAAATTCAGTTTTTTATTATCAATAAATCATCACTACATTAAATTTGAACATAAACAAGGCCATTAAAAATATGGCGTCCGCTTAGCACTGCAGTGCAGTTTAAGCTGTGTGCCATCAGGTCAAATTTAGCAAGAAACCTGCCAGGTTGATTTGCAACAGGGAAGTTTTTTAGCTATGCCAGTGTTTTGCCTGATGGCAGTTTCAGTTTGTTGTACAGTCCACCTCTCTTTAAACTATCGGATTAATATCTATAAAACTTAGCGCAAACAATGATGGTACCCAGAGGATGAACCACTCAGTGATTGGTGATTACTTTCTGACATTTGACCAATACTACAAAGACCCTGCTAGTGAGCTAATGGAGCCATGCTACTTTACCAATTTAACACAGTGAGCATGATTTTAATTATATCTCCTAAAGCTGTGCATATTTGGGAGCATTGGTCACAGTGTCACAAAAACAACAACATGCTCTCGTCAGTTCAGTTTATTCTTTGTCCCTAAAATGTTTGCGAATGGCCTGAAGTCTTTTGCTTTGTTGAGTCAATCTGGTTAATGAAGAAAAGAAGCAAACAAATAGATTTGAAACCAAAAAAAAAAGTCATCATCAGTGTTCAACTTTCTGGAACGACACAATTTTAAACTTGTAACGTGAACTCTGTAAAAAGAATTCAGTGTGCGAACCACATGGCGAGACTTGTTTCTTGCCAACTCAGCATTTTTCTTTTTCTTTTTTTAAAAAATAAGGCCCCAGATTTCACCTTTAACAAAAAAAAACTTTTCCTACACAGTAAAGAAGTCTGGTCCGGACATGTTGCTTCTCAGCGTGTTTAAGACCCTGCAACATAAACGATAAATATCTCATGTACAGTAAGATACAATACAACGTTTTGCTACCCACCCATGCAGCAGGTTTCACCTTTGACCTGCCTCTTCCTGAGCGATGGCTCTGTTAGCAGCTCTAATAGTGGTAGCTGGAGACGGCATTGATAAGTGACCTTGTGGCGCAGCTATTAGAAAGAGAAGAAGAGCCCTGTCACATAGCACCAGTGACTAATACCTGCAGTCACATGTGGTGGTGATGATGTTTGGAATATTTCCATGGTGGTTTTCTCCATCAGACATGGATGTGCATTTTATTATGCAATGACTGCAATGAAAAAAAAGTCTATTGTCTTTATCTGTCTTTAACACGTGAGAGGAGGACATGACTGGGGTATTTTCAGATCCCCGAGCATCAATTACACGATACGGTGACAGCAACAGCGAGCGAAAGAACGCGAGATAAGAGGAGCCAGAGAAAGCTGCAGCATCGGCTGTGCTGGTATTCTATTCTATGATGAGGGTCGATACGAGTCCTGGGATTTCTGCTGCCCGTGCTCAGGTTTCGCTGAGTGACCTCTACGAGCACCCAGACTCACATACAGGACACACACACACACACACACACAAACATGGCAACACCGCCTGCGAAGTTATGCTTTGACTTCTCCATTTTTCATTAAAATCTGGACACTGCACATGTGCGGCCCTCTTTGATCTGAAATTGAAAACAGCTCGTGCATGTCTTGTTGAAGCTGCGCACGCACGCCGGGGCTGCTGGGTCCTCAGCGGTGGAGCTTCGCACCGAGCGCCGAGTGTCGAGCGTCTGCTCGAGTGTTTCTCCTCGCAGACAAGAGGGCGAGATTAAGAAAACGGATAAAGGAAGAGTTATTTTCCCTTCACGACCCTGTTCATTACTCCTCCACCTCCCCACCACCACCACCACCGCTCTCTACCTCTTCCCTCCGTGGCCCCTGAGCGGCCCCTGAGTGGCCCCGCTACCATAGTGGTGGAAGGTGGCCAGTGTGCTGTATAATTACTCCTGCTAATCAGAACACTTTACAGCAGCTCTTCTGTTCATTTGCACCCCACCACCTCGCTCTGTCCTAACACTCTGCCTCTCTGTCTGCCCCCCCCCACCCATCCACCTCCCCCGCGCCCCCCATTAACCCTCCCTCGAAGAAGACAGAGCGCTCACATAATCTGCAGTGTGTCAATGTGTGTGTGTGTGTGTGTGATGGATGCGTGGACGTCAGGCGACCAACACTAAGGGAGATTGAGACAGAGGCAGAGCTGAGACAGAGGGAGAGTGTTTGGCGGCTGATAAAGAGGTCATTGTCCATGTGCCGAGTCTGATAGCTGCTCATCTCCACCCTGAACTGGCAGCAGTCAAGACATCAACCTCCGCGCAGGACCCTCGGGTTAACTTCACCATAAAGACCTCGATGGCTCGTAAAAATTAAATCCTTTTTTTCCCCTTCTTCTTCTTCTTCCTTCCCCGGCCCCTCTCGTCCACGCTCTGCTAATAAACACATCTCCCTGCCCACACAGGCCCACGCTCATAAAACCCAGTTTGATTTTGTTTCGCCAGTGTTTCAAACCCACCCAAGCCAAAATGCAACTGTTAAAGCTCCGCCGCTGAGCTTAGAGCTCCCACTCTGCTCCAGCTGTGGTATGCAGCCCTTTGTCAGCTGTGTATTCCACATCAGCCCGGGGGAGGGGGGGGGGGGGGAAAAAAAAGAAAAGAAAAAGAGTTTCAATGAAGATGTGGAGCCGTGCGACTGATCCATGTATACATGTATCACTACATACATCTTGTATGCAGTGATAAAGGTTGACCTCTGAGGATTAAAGCAAAGATCAGGCTGAACGCACTTCCACACTTCCCATTCACAGTTGATTCTACTTACCAGCTCGTGTTGCATAGCTAACAGCATTAGCCAGGCCCGCATTAGCCGGATGATATATGACAGAGCTGAGGAAACCTGACTACATCCTAGGAAAGGTCAAGAAATGCATGTAATACATATACCCTCCTGCCCCCCCCCCCCCTCGGTTCCACTCCTTTAAATGCAACCTCCTTTTAGACGGATCCGAATCAATAGCACGGCTTTAAATAGGCCCCTGCATCATTTCTGTGTTTCTAAGTATGGTGCACACATGTGCTGTATTCTTCTTCTGTCCATGAGGGATATTTTCGACCATTTCAGGAAACCGATCTCCCTCCATGAGGGTCAGGAATGCCCCGTCATCACAACACACACACACACACACACACACACACACACTCTTAATGACCAACAGAAGTTTGTCAAATACAGCCACATAAGTTGCCCATCAAGGTCCCATCGGACTATTAAAGGGAGTAACCATGTGTAAATTATGCAACAAATCAATGTGGAGAAACCTGACTATCTGCCATGTCAGTGAAAACGCAATATCCGTGTCGACAGCCTTTTGTTGTGATGGTCCACTGAATGCTTTTTTCTACGTAGACTTCCATCTGACCACATCAGATCAGAGCCCCGCCCCCCCATTAGCCAATCAAATATTTGTTTTGGGAGAATTCGACTGGTGGTAGTTAAATGATAATGGGTCACAGAATTATTCTTTATGTGCTTTAGATAACACGATTGCCATAGAATCAGAGTTGCAATTCTAACATTTCTGGTAATGTGGTTTGGATTAATTATCCGTTTTCTTTTTTTTAAATATCCGCCACAAAAAAAGTTATGGCTGTCACACAGTTAAGAGGCGAATGAATTTCGTGGTGTGAAAGCACCATATAGTAAATTTATAGCTACTTTTATGAGCAGGGTAAACAGTGCACTAAAAGCAGCTACCTGAGTCAACTTTCATTTGGAGTCACGCTTTGTTTTATTGCATTTACTCATCCTTCCACTAATAACAGAATAACTGCGAATAGGGGACAACCCTTAAAACACTGAGGATGGAGAGTCACAGTCGATGGCCTTGAGGGAAGCCTCGCGAGTCTCCGCAAGGTTAATCCTGTAAAACACCAGGATGAATCTAATGAGGAGCGGCCCGAGACTCCGCTGGGAATTCCAAGCTCATATCTGAGGCAGGCTGTACATTATCCATCGCCACCATGCTGCTGAGCTCAGAGGAGCTTTGGTATGCACCAGACAGGCCTCGCTCCTCTGATTGCTTTACCAAACCCTGAGGGAGGGAAATGTATGTAACTTTCACTGCCGAGTCACACGCAGCACCTTTTCGAAACAGAAGCACAAAATGACAGGACCGCAGGAGCGATCCGACGGGTAAAGTCGAGGCCGTCAAATTGGGCACGGTGGCGCTGCAGCACGGGGGGAGGGGGGGGGAATTACAATGAATCATTAATGGAGCTCGCACAGAAACAGGAAATAGGACGGTTTATGAAAACGACTCGTCCTTCCAGGCCTAGCTATGATAGAAACCAGACGCGGTCCGGTTGTGCGGAGCTTTCCTGCCTGTCTAGCGAAGGGCTACAATCAAAGTGATGACCTCCCCGCGGTCTCAGACTTTGTTCTATATGATCCCATACGACCCTAATGTCATACAGTGTGCAGAAATCAAATAGACAGAAAGTGGGGAGAGGATGCAAGGCTTGTAGGGGCCGGGGCATTGTATTGGGTGGGCTGGTGGGTGACACATAATTGCCCCCCTCATAGAGGAACACTTCTTTCTTCTTGTGCAGAGCGAAGCAGCCAGAGCCCATCTGTCGAGCAGAAACAGCTGCTGCATGCGTGCACAGACAGACATCTGGTTGGGGATTTTGGTGACTACACCCTTGCAAACAAGCTCTAAGAGAATATATGAAGTTTTTGTCGTTGTTATAATTGGATGCTGCAGGGGGGGTAAAACTCAGCCATTTGGGTCCGGACTGAAATATCTCACCAAATATTGGACAGATGATTTGACAGTGAATTCCAGAAGATCATCTTCTTTTACCACCATGTACGCTTACATTACAACACATCACATGACATCACTTTATACTGGATTACAACATTTCACATGCACTCGATTATATCACCAGATACCTGATAAACCAACTGTCATGACTGTATGCTCTTAGATCTCCTTCTTTCACAATAGTATTTCAGTTTGACTCATAAACTCTCCTCTTCTTCCATACAGATCCTAACCTACCACCAGAAGACATAACTCCCACCATGGATATGGGTTCATCTCCCTCCTCCTTCACCAATTATTTCCCCCCAGATGGCTCTGACAGTCCACTGCCTGGTGGCGAGACGACCACGTCAAGTGCTGGCTCTCCTCGCTTCCTTGGCCACGGCCTTAATGAAAACCTCATCCCTATCTACTGCTCCATCCTGGCTGCTGTGGTGGTGGGCCTGGTGGCTTATATCATTTTTAAGAGGTCAGTCGGGAGTTTAAAAAAAAAAAAGGGGGAGATGAAAAGCTTTTTCTGTGGGTAAAGACATGAGTATAATTGGGTTTTGCACCTCCATAGAGATATAGATAAGGAGAGTGTCATGGTGGACCGGGGTGAGTGACAGACGTGGCCCCAGGCTAAAAATAAATAATGGTGAAATGTTCAATCCTGTCACGGCCGAAGTCCTTTTGACCCATTTTCAGAGAACCTCTGGAAAAAAAGGGTGACAACACTTTAAAGCAATATAGAGGTCACGCACAAACAAGCACAATAATGAGGACGTGCTACGACACATGCGAGCACTCAGACAGACACTTTCAAGTCTGTACTAAAACACATTCGACGCAAGTAAACAAGCTCATTAAGAGCACTTATTATTTGAAAAGTGTCGACCGGGGGAAAATTCTTGTGCCAGATTTATCGGTGGCCGCGCACACATTTGGCTAATATTCCTTATGCACTTATGTCATGCATCAACATCAACATCAGCAATGTGATTTTCTTCAGCGCCCAATGTTTTACAAGTAAACACTTAGAAGTGTTTAGTGTACTGTAACCGCTCAATACTTCATGAATGTTTCAACACGGTTCTGTTTTTGAAAGGGTAAATATACTTTCAGGTTTGTTTGCCCGCTGATATCTGACTACACACTACTACAATTAGAGTACGACTTATAGTTTTACACAGGGGTCACGCACTGTAACTTTGTTGTGTCATGTGCCACATCTCCACAGGTGGAATAGCTGCAAGCAGAACAAGCAGGCAGCCAATAATCGCGCAGCCACAAACAACCAGATGGTGACGCCGGAGGGGGAGAAGCTGCACAGTGACAGCGGCATCTCGGTGGACAGTCAGAGTCTGCAGGAGCAACAGCAGCAACAGCAACAGCAGCAACAGCAACAGCAGGCCCAGGCTGAAGTCCAGAGCCAGCCATCACGCTCACACACACAGGAACAGATAGGTCAGCCTCAAACTCACTCACGTCTTTCACTGTTATTACGTTGTGGTTCTTGTCACATAAATCTAGATACTCGTGGACACGTGTAGCAGTTTCCCATCGTTGCATTTCTCTTCCCTCCGCCCCCGCCCATAGCAAAGACACAGTTCTGTTGAGACTGAGATCAGAAACGATTTATCTCCCAGCTGCCAAGAGCCGGTAGGTGAAGCCATATCTTTCATTCATGCATCTATGATGCATTAGCCTCCTCGAATGTAAAGATTCCGGCTGCGAGGCACCGTGGTAACATGAATATGAAGGGGTACTGAACACGAGACCCTTCTATCATCAATATGAGGCCAAAGAATCCAACGATGACAGACGTTTGACACAGTTTCTACTTTTGTCAGCACATATCATAAGTGTAACGTATAAGAAGGGCATGTCACTGCATATGTTTTATCTATATTTACCTTTACTAGTCTTACCATTCCTCCATATCTATATTTGTCCGTAAACAACACTTCATACTAAGGGGTTTGGTCTTTCTGTACGTTTCCGGACAGTAGAAGTATTTATTATTCTATTTACTATATACAGGGGGTCCTCGTGTTACGACGGAGATCCGTTCCTGAGAATGTGTCGTAACCGAATTTCGACATTAGTCGGAACGTACATTCATATGTATGTATTTGTATGTAGATAATAAGTTGTGCCACTAGATGTCGCTATAACACCACCCTACAATAAGAGTTTACTGCTGGCAGGCGCACTGAGAGACAGAGAGAGCGCTCACTAACTAGTTCCCGTGTGAAGTCTGTACATAATTACGGGGCAAACCGCTTAAGCCGAAACAAGGAAGTTCCCGGGAGATGTGTCGTAACCACGAAAACAACGTAAACGTAACGTACAGGCTTATTAACACCCATCAGTTATTACTGTTGCTCTTCTATTGAATAAAAACACAATGCAGCGTATAAAGATAGCTGTGTGGTGAGGGAGCTGCATTGAGACACTGCAGGGACAGGAGTCTTACAGCAGCTGACAGAAGAATGAAAGTAAATGCCGCTGCGGTGAGATGTGACCTCTGTTCAACACAAA
Source organism: Trinectes maculatus (assembly GCA_016785345.1). NCBI lineage: Eukaryota > Metazoa > Chordata > Actinopteri > Pleuronectiformes > Achiridae > Trinectes > Trinectes maculatus. Next base: position 259,208 of record JAFBJQ010000446.1, read on the forward strand.
GCCGTCTACCTTCCCTCAGTGCTCACATAACACTTACAGTCCGTCAACGAGATGAAAGCCGCCTACTCTCTTGATCTATATACATAAACCTGAGAGGCTTTTTACTTGAAGGAGACGTCTCGACCTCAGTCATGATCTTATTCATGATTCTCTCGCTTTCTTTGTCAGGATTTGATCTTTTTTTTGGTGTAAAGCGGGAATACGGGGGTAATAACGTGCTAACAAGCCAAACGGCTGACATGATTCTCCCTCGGACAATCCACGCCGCCGTGTCTCGTCCATAGCCATTACATTCTAACGAGGCTTGGGAAAAGCTTATTTTGCTTTTGTGTTTGGTGAGAGTCCTCTCCTTTCTTTCACGCCACAAAAAAGCCAGTGGCTGGTGAAGAAGAAAGGGGGGGGGGGGTTTCTTTTGAGGGAACAGCTTGGGGTTGGTTCATTGAGAGGATGACTACCCCGTTAACCCTGCTGCCTCTTTAACCGATTGGCTCATTAGCAGGTGTTTGGAGACGGGATCCAGGCTTCGTCTCGCTGCCTTTCAAAGTCCGAGCCAGCATTGGCGTTTAGCACGTGCTAATTGGCATTAGCACAGTCAGTGTGTGCGGAAACCAGTAAAAAGTCGGCGTTGGGTCTCATGCTGGGGTTGTTGGTTCCTCCGCATCCATGTGGGATCTTTTAAAATGCACAAGGGGCTGAGAATATGCAGAACACACCCACGATAATCACAGGAGGTTTCCTGTTTCCAACGAACCATATTTTACTGGCGGCTAAAATAATGGCGACACCTCCAGTCAACACAAGTCAAATAAGCCTTTAAGAGAAGAACGCAGCAATGAAAAAGCCACATCGCTTCACTGACAACATTCAACATTCACAAAGATTATCCCCTGCTTGAAGTCAGTGAGTTGCGTGGAGAGAGCTCCTGCATGACGGGTGCTCAACCTCATTTCTCTCAGCTCATCTCCATTAAAAACAACCACCGCACTGTGCAGCACCCGCCGCCCCCACCACCCCCACAAACCTTTTCTCGCTGCCTGCCTCCCCCGCTGAATCGTGCACACTGAACGAGTTTAAGATTCAAACACGAATCCTGCCCTTCACTCACATCGTCGAAATGTACCTCTGCCCTGTCTTTGACCTCGCCGGCTACACAAAACAGAGTTTGTGCAACTGTCAATCAAAAAAAAAAAAAAAAAAAAAAATTCAAAAAGAGGTTCAGGGTTATTGCAAATATCTGGAAGAGCTTCAGAACTGACACACCGAGAAACAGAACTAGGAATAAACAGGGATAGACTACTACACAAAGCAACAACTGGAAAAATTTGGTCTTTAGCTGAATCCAACACAAATAAAGATTAAACAAGCCTTATGATAATAAATATTGTGCCTTTATATATTAGCGCTACAATCAACCTTCATCAAGGGGATGCAGCCTAGTTAAACCATGCTAACGCTGGATGAAGACCAACAGGGGCTCAACATTACGTTCCCAAGTGTGTAACATTATCCTGCTGCAAGTTACAGTCATAATGAGCTGAGTCATGTCACGAACTACGAGAGCACTTTCAGTAATAGAGTCAGGATGGCTCATAGCTGGTTTATCATCTTCCCACATCGGGAAGTTTAATTATTCCGTTCCAAGAGGAAGTATTCCCAACACTTACGAGTTTACCAAGAAGAAGTCGTAACAACAACGACAGATGAGAGAATCCAGATTTTTCATCTTTATTTTAACATGGGTGGATTAATGAGTTGTCAGGCGCAGGGGGGCCCCAAGGTTCAAGTAACAGGAAGCGTGGAGCCATGCAGAACTAAAATCACACACTCAGGACTGCACGACTAAACTGAAGTGATGGTGATGGCATTTTGTTACAACTTTCTTTTTTGTCGTTTGGTTTTGCTGTTTTACTTTGTATTTGATGCATTCTTTCATTAACTTCACCGATTCAGTATAAAGTATCAATCATTAATCAACAATCATTCTCCCCTTCTAATTTTAAGAGAGGTTGTACACATTAGCCAGGCCCGCTTAATTAATGCTAATGTTGGTTTATTTAATAACTAACACAAAAAAACGTAAGAATTTTTGGCTCAAAAACAGGTCATTCCACTACAGATGAGTTTATTTATGGATTAATACCAAATATGATAAAAGCTAAATTTTCAGGTCTGTTCCCAGGTACCTAATAAAATAAGACGTGCGATGCACTACTGCCCCTGGAGGTGATAAGTAAACTAGCAAAATAAGAAACAAGTAATGTGTATGCAGTATTTCTTAATTAGTAAAACAATGCCATTGTTACTTGTGATTGCCACGAGGCCATCTCTATTTCACTATCAGCCAGCAGATTTGAAGCTCTACCAGGACTCAGGATCCAATCAGGATGACCTGAATGTGCCGATTTACGGAAAAAAAGGGAACCAGGAGTTCACATTTCAGAGTTGGCCCGATTGAACTGGTTCACTGAAAGGCAGCTTGTATTGATTCCTGGAACGAGGTTGGACTCAACAAAACATCGGAGCCATGTGGCTATTATTATCTCTGCTGCCTCCAAAATGAGGTGCAGCGCCGAGTCAGAAACAGATGCGGCGGGGTTAAAAAGCGCAGGTGCGCGCCGCCGTGCATCTCGGCCCGTGTCCATTAGAGACGTCTCTCTGCTCGCTGTCACCGACGACGTCTGTGGACTGTCAGTGTAAACAGGATACAGGCCAGAGGAGTGCGAGTGGACCGTGGCCATCGCGCAGATTCAATGTGAAAACACGTTAAGAAGTGAGGCTGAGATACTCTGTGCTTTTCATAGTGGTAAAATATAGAGAAAATTATTGGGCTTTTAGGAAGGGAAGAGGAATGTAAACAGCGGGAGCCTGTGGCGCTCAACAAAAGACGCCCCCCCCCCCTCTTCTGGAGCTTTAAAATAAACCCTCTTGTGTCGAACTTCCCTGGCACAAGGATTCATTGATAAAGATGAGAAAACACCCACCAGACTGCGGGTCCTCTCAGAAATGCCTCTGCATTCCCGTGGCGTTTCCATGGCATCCCTCGTTTGACAACAGGTTTAGAGGTTTGTGGGAAAAGGGGACTGTCAGTGTAAACAGGATACAGGCCAGAGGAGTGCGAGTGGACCGTGGCCATCGCGCAGATTCAATGTGAAAACACATTAAGAAGTGAGGCTGAGATACTCTGTGCTTTTCATAGTGGTAAAATATAGAGAAAATTATTGGGCTTTTAGGAAGGGAAGAGGAATGTAAACAGCGGGAGCCTGTGGCGCTCAACAAAAGACGCCCCCCCCCCCTCTTCTGGAGCTTTAAAATAAACCCTCTTGTGTCGAACTTCCCTGGCACAAGGATTCATTGATAAAGATGAGAAAACACCCACCAGACTGCGGGTCCTCTCAGAAATGCCTCTGCATTCCCGTGGCGTTTCCATGGCATCCCTCGTTTGACAACAGGTTTAGAGGTTTGTGGGAAAAGGGAGGATTCGCCTCTCATCCTTATCTGGCTAATAGCTACAGTTGAACATGAGTTTGGACCAGTGACTGACACCACAGGGCCCCCTGCAGGGAAAATTGTGATCAAGGGTTTATCGTGTCGAGGGACTTTGTTTTGTAAATGGCTGTTTTGATGGATAGGACTCTATAATCATCGGGGAGGGAATTTAATGAAACACTAAATAAGGTGCCCTGAATCAAAGGACTTGGGAAACGCATGAAGACTGTGTTGAACCACCGCTGATTGAAATATCACCAAAAACAATCATGTATGTGTCTTTTCCCAGAGCCTGACATATTTCTTTGTCCCTTCTCTCCGCAGTGGTGAGGGTGGATGGTGGCCCACAGCCTGACTCACCTCCCCCTGGAGTCTGAGGAGGACGAGGAGACACCGGAGCTGAAGGCAGGGAGAGAGGAGAGACGGGGACCTGAACTGTGGACCCAGAAACTAAAGTGGGGCCACACTAAGAGAATGTAAAACTGGTGGTCACAGAGCAAAGATTGGACTTGCATGGACCTCCCAGCATCTTTGGCGACAGTCTGACTCTTCATCCCTGCATATGGAGTTTGACTCTATCTATCAGTGTGCCTGGACACAACCTCTACAGCAATATCAGTCACTATCGGTACCAACCTTCCTGCGGATGCATCATTACCATAGCTAGACCAGTGCATCTCCCACTAACTGATGACTCCAATATATAATGCTGATACAGGACTCTCCCGCTCATCCTCCATCCTTTCTCAGCTTTTCCACATTCACTTCCATAAAATCAAACAGGCAGAAAGGTGCACAGTATCTTATCTTTTCCTCCCCAGCCTTTTTCTTTTTATTACATATGCGGCCCACTCTCATATCGTCCATCCACTCTGTTAGACCCCTGCCATCCGAATGACTCACTCACGACATCCAAGGTTTTTCCCTTAGCTCTTATCGTTTACCTGTGGACGTTCTTCCTGACGTTCCGTCCTGTTAAGTGTTTGCATCACAGTTTGAGATTGGTGGCGCTGGCCGATGCAAGTGACTCATACTCGGGAAGAAAGGTCAATGGCGGCGTAGCCTGTTCAACAAATAACCGTTTTTCGTCATTGAGACGCTTGTTCCCGCTCTACCCCTCTGTCACACGGGCCCCTCGGGGGTTTGTGTTCCAGTATTTTCATGCTTATAATGTAACCTGCTTGAATATCATCTCCTGTCAGCGGCGGTGCGTTCATTTCACTTTGTGGTTTGATTAACGTGGCTGATTCAGTTCTCCGTGGATGTGGCTGGACGTGCAACTTGAGAGGAAGCATCTCTGGACCATGGAGCTCTGTCGACTCCCTGCGATGAGTCGGCATTTCTGAGGGGACGTGATGGTATCTAATGAGCAAAACAGGAGCTGTGATGTGTTTGGTGACCGCCCTCAGAGAAAGCTGCGCTGTAAACTGACGCTTCGGCGAATTCGGGGCCGAAAGAAAATGTGCAAAAAGAGGAACGCATCAATCATAATTTACGTTTACTAAGTGGAAAATTGGGCCACCCCTCAGAGTCTGACGCTTTTACTATCCCCACCATTTCCATCTCCAATCACAACACTGTCTGCGTTTGAAGCCTGATAAACAGCGTCAGGGCGCTAATGCATCGTCACCGCTCTCACGTCAACATGGGGCCCATTAGAGAGAGACTTCCTGAGAGGCAGGTAGTAATTACCTCAGGGTTTTAGCTTCATTTAGCCTCTCGGCTTCACTCAGCTCAACCGGCTCTTCTGTGGATTAACGCTGCAGACAACGCAGGGGTGACACGGCCCCCTTTGAAGCCTCGACATGACATTATCGATCCCTTATCCAAGTCCATTGACATTTACTACGTTGCCGTGGCGATATAAAAGCACTTAGTCCAGGCACACCTCTAAGGCTGGCTGACATTTTTTTTCCACACAGGACCCCCTTTTATGTCGCCCCCCCACCTGCTCCTTGCAGTTACTGTAAAAGCAGTCAACTTAGATAGCGACACATTGTAAATGAAGTATACTGTAGCTGAGCTTGCTTTGGCGTTTATTTCTATAGGGGGCATGTACGTTCTCAGGGTCCCTCTTGTTGTGGTATTATTAGAAATTGTTAAGAGATCCATAAGGGATTTGCGTAGATGATTCTTTTAGTGGTACGATAGAGTAGGTTAGTAGACAACTGTTAGTAGACGTATGGCAGCAGAAGAGTGTAGACGGAGTTGATAGATGCTGGTAAAGTCAAATGAGTTGTTGGCTATTGCTCAGTAACTAAATCTGCCTACCTGCACCTGTGCAGCTCATAAATTAACACATCATACTGTATCTTTTATGTTTAACACAGAACCAAAGTGTAAAACACAACATGTTGTGCGTCTGTTGGCCAACATGTAGCCAAGGCTTCTTGAAGAAAGCAAATGAGTATATAAACTTTTACAGGAGAAAGTTAGTATACTTGTAACAAAATGGCAGTTTGATGGTGGAAGACAAAGAAAGTGAGTCAGTTCAACCCGTGTGATACTGTGTGCATCTGTCACATGGTCGTCAACACCTCAAGACAATTAAACCCTCTCGTCTTTTCACATGTGATTCAGTCCGGATCACTGCAGCCATATAAATGGAAACAAACGTAACACTGCTGCACTCATAGCTCCTTGGCATTTGGCGTGGACACGCGAACACACACACACACACACACACACACACACGCACGCACGCACGCACACTCCACAGTGGATGATTCACTCCACTTCTGAGAGAGCGGGTATGATTCATCCATATCCTCGCTGTGGCAGTGACATTAAAGCAGACACTGCTACAGTATGAGCAGAGTGTTGAGTTAAAGAGATTTTGCCCCTCAGGCCCAATCAGCCCTCCAGCAACACACTCATCAACACCAAGAATGTACAACTACAATACAAACACAAAAATATGCAAGACACAACCAAGGATACGGTTTAAGTTTTCCCTCATCTGCTGTTGCAAATTGCGTTTGTCTTTCCATTTTCCTTTTTTTGTTGGTAGTATGAACAGTATTACACTTTTGGAATCAGTATTTTTTCTAACTGATATGTTGTTTTGTAGCACTTATTAGACGTGATATGAATGCACTCAAAGAGTGCACCACAGTTCAAGTGCCTGTGTACAGTGTTGGCTCTTTAAGTTTCGAAGTTTGACTGTATGTATATTTTTTTTTGGCATTTTCCACCTATTTTATGCTACTTTGTGCATTTTCTTTTGATATTCTGAGAGCTAAAGGAGGTTTTTAAGTAAATAGAAGTCAATACTAACAGTAAACGACCTTTGGAGACGCAAACAAACTGTATAAAACTGGCACCAATAAGGACACACACAGTACAAACTGGCTGCCGATGGACTCATACTGTATGTTGACATGTTATAAATACTGGCACCTCAAAAGGGTCATGTAGCATTATGAAAACATATACATGTTACTCTAAAAGTCTCTTCTGTTGTTAGTCAATAGAGATCAAGCTGTACTGTGCAGATCTTATGCATGTAGAGTAAGTTTCATCATGGTCCTCCAATCCAGAGGCAACACGTACATTTCACAGTAACATGAAATCTATGGGGAGGTTCACTGTGACTCAGTGTGACATTATCTCCACACACTCCATACAGGTGGATGAGAACCTGCTCTGGCAAGAGCTGAACGTCACCTGTTCTTACTAATGTAAAATGCATTGTGTAAATGTGAATTTCTTAGAGTTGGTACGAGATACAGAAACATACTATAAAAATCTACAAAAATAAAAATGTGTGCAAATCAAACGAGCATCAGTAATACAATAAATAGAGATGTCATTGCAATGCAAGTGTCGTGTCATTTGTTACTGTTGCTATGATGATGACAAATCAATACGCCAGCTGCATAAAATGTGAGGGAGGGGACAAGAAAAAGTATAAACAGTTTCTGGCAGCTAAGTTAGATGATTAATTTTTACTAAACTAATAGACGAACAGCACCTGTTTCATGGCACTATGCCACGATAGCTGTGTTATGTTTAATGGTAGCTTTACATTTACACATTAGCGGAACAGAGAAAACTCAGTTTGTGGTCAACAAACAGAAATATTTTAAATTATATCCATAGTTGAAATTGTAGACCTCCGAGTTCCTCATGGAAATGTCCCCAATCAGTTACATCAACATGATATTTGCCTAAGAAAACAGTATTTCCCCCTCATCAGAGAAAAACCAAACTAAAAGTATTTGTCAAAGTGACCTCATACAAATGAAAATAAAGTGGTGAAACCAGAAAGCATGATGTGGCCGAGCAGACGAAAGCAGGACCATATGTGAAGGTACGGGAGCTGGTTCCAGTCTTATCGCCACTTCCACATTCTGTGCTCCCACTGTATACGAGAGATGAACCCTCGCTGATATATCCTCCACTGAAACAGACATGACATGAGTGGTGGGAGGACGTGGACGTACGCCGCAATCCTGAATGAAAACATTGCGACTTTAATAGCATGCCTTAAGTTTTCACTCGACTGATTCTGTGGACGAGTGCGGGGCCTGGTTCCGTCGCCGGGTTGAGATGGCAGTGACAGATAAGACAGCGGAATTTTAATTTCATCAGCAGGGAGCACTTATGTGGAGACACTAATCAAACTGCATTTTTTTCCCTCTGTCAAGATTAATCAAGGCTCAAGTCAGCTGAAATGGCAGAAATAATGCAGACGCAAATGCATAAACGGCGACGGCCTATTGGTTCTCGTAGCGAAACCCAAAAGATTCAAATATTCTCAAACACATCGAGTCCAGACAAACCAGCGACTCGCAGAGAAACACGCAGTCACCTTCAGCTATGAAGATTAATGTCCGCGCTTCTGTTTGTGTCGTCACCGTGTTTATAGATGCTTTTACTAGTGATTCAAAATCAATAAATTATTGCTCGAGCCAGCGCGAGACATTAGTGGACGAACATAATGTACTGTAAGCTAACAAAACACGGCGTCTGCACCCACTTGCAATAAAATCTACATTACGCTCCACCATATTTGATGATATGATGAGACAACAATAAATTAGGATGAAATAAACAATAATGTTATGACGGAGTCTTAAAGGACCAGTCCCCTGAAAATCTCACTTAATACATCTTCACAGTAATCTTTTTCGATTATTGTCGAGCAAATATGAGTTTTATTCTTAACCTGCTAAAATGTTCAAATAGTCTTATTTAAAAAAAAACGCACTTCTCAATGAATCCTGTTTAAAAAAAAGAAAAGAAAGTACAAAGTAGAGAGTGCATACATTACAACCAACACACAACTTTTTCTCACATCTCATTTTTCTCTCTCGCAGGACAAAACCAGAGAAGAAATATAAAGTCTAACTCCAACCTCAAATAATCCATCTCTCTCTTGATGCGAGGCGACAGTCCGGTTATGGATGTGGGCAAACTAAATCCCACTGAGTCTCACTCTAACGTTTCATTAGTCAACCATGTTGTCAACATGGTCGTCGGCGAGCTGCAAATAAGCAAACCAGACCCCGTGCATGAAAATTCATTGAGTTGCAGCATCGCTGCTGCACAGGCAGAGGCACTGTTGAAGTTTTCTTCTTCTTATTATGATCGTGAATCTAAAAATACAGGGTTAAACAAATGGGAACAATTTATTGCTGCAGGCTAGAAAAGAGACGTTTACTTAAGAAGCCATTCATCTGGCTGATTTCCTGTCATTTGTCGAGCACACATTTGCACAGCGAAGCTGACTAAAGGTTTATCTTTTCTTTACCAAATGTGTAAATAATAGTCCCGGTCTGTATGCATATGGATTTGATTTATGGATTTGCGTAGCGGCTAAGATGTCTGTGGTGATGTGCAATAACTAGAGGGCGATATTTCCAGACAGAGACAAAACGCCACTACACTTTCCAGCTGATGTTCCTGAAGTGTCACAACATCAAGCAACATGTGATACATTCAAATGTCTGACTGATTAGGGTGTGTGATGGTGTGTGATGGTGTGTGTGTGTGTGTCCTGAAACATGGAATACATGAAAATGTGGGATTTGATGGGGTCGTTCCTGTATTTCTACATGGGATACGTGCAAATGGGTTGAGGCCAGGAACTTCCGCTTTGCTGGATGGTCTTACTCATGTGCGACGCACATTTCAAACTCAGATAGCAACAAAGATAAAGCAGGAAGGCAAACATTGAAACATGTTCAAGGTCTTCGGCCGTGTGTTCGTTTGTGCGTAGCCATTATTTATTTATCAGGTGTCCAGACATCACAACAAGAATTTTAACCACTTGGAGCCAGTTTTACTTCACCCCTTCCTCCCCGGCGTAAAAAGACGTCCCCAAAAATATACTCCCTCAGGATGTCAGGTCACGTTGTGAGCAGATGTCGATCGACTGAAGCCACAGTCCAAAACGTCTCTGCATAGTCATGTGTCAGTGATTGGGTACAGACTTCACTCGTGCACTCGGTTGTACTGAGGATCTCTGAGTTAGAGGTGCAACATGTTGTCTTGTGTTTTCAAAATGAGAGCCACATTGCCCATAAATCCTGGTGTCTCGGAATGTTACCCCCCTCTCTATCCTTCCTGTTGTCACTATGGGTATAATAAAAAGAAAGTTTTAGTATAAATAATAGGAATTTAAAATATGCATGTGAACTCTTAGAAATAATAATGTAGAGTATTAAAGGCTAAAAAAAAATACTTTTCTACAGGTCAACTTGTAGGCAAAATCAAAACCGAGTTGCTTCAGTGTCTCACCATTGAGAAACTACTGAGGCTGCACTAGAAGAGACAATGCTCCAAACTTATTACACATTAAAACGGTTGTCATGGATCCCTAGAATGGATATAACCATTTCACCATTGTGCAGTTCTCTCATTGGTTTCATTATTCATGAGTGTAACCACAGACGTTTTGGTCTGATTAGGTTTTGGCACAAAAATGTTGGCAAGAGGAAAAAAAAAAGTGCTGGTCTTGGTTTTAATAAAGCAAAGCTCGCAGTGCCTCGCAGCACATGGTACCACGTGTTCAGTGCATGGATAGATTTCGACCAAAACGGCAAAATCTTTAATTAAAGCCAAAGTATTTTTCTTGCCTAATAAAAGCCGGTCCCCTGCGTTAAGGTGGTATGCTCTGAATGCACTCCGGTGACTACTGTGTCGTACACGAAGGAAGCACGCCCTTAATTGAAAAAACACATCCATCAGACAACAATTATGTTTCCCATCACAACATAATTGGGAAAACAATTTGTTTTATTCACAAATAATTTATAAAAGAAACAAAAATAAAAATAAAAGATGAATAGAAAACTACTCCACTAGAACTAAGATGGAAGCTGGCACTGCCATACAGTATATGTGAATGCTTTTCCTTTATTCTATCCATTATAACGGACTGTTATCTTTCAGGCTAATGCAACATATTGGCTTATACTTTCCTTCCCACAAGCCATTAGCTTGCAACACCAGATACACAGCACATGACACACAACTGGAATAAGAGGACGGGGGTGGGTGGGGGGTTCTTAATAAATTCTATTTGAAAATAACAACCAAACATGTGCCCCGATTCAAGTTTCAGCAAAACAAACAATCCAAACAGACACATCTCAGTCCTATTTCCTTTTCGTTTTCATACGATATTAAGTAACACAAAACCAGTTTGTGGACGTACTATGAATACTATGAAAAATTGAAGCCGCTCTGAGGAATCGGGCTTTCTTTGCTCAGAACTTATTTTGTTAACTGAAAGCAGACTGGAGGGCTCTGACAGTACAAACAGACTCACTCAATGTTTGTGTGACGCACCTTCTCCCATGTTTGATTTACAAGCGAGGGCTTTATTTCTACCCTCTAATCATCTGGCCGTTTTTTTTTTTTTCACCCTAGTGGAACTCGCTATATGGCAAACAGACATGGGGGGGTTCTTAATAAATTCTATTTGAAAATAACAACCAAACATGTGCCCCGATTCAAGTTTCAGCAAAACAAACAATCCAAACAGACACATCTCCGTCCTATTTCCTTTTCGTTTTCATACGATATTAAGTAACACAAAACCAGTTTGTGGACATACAATGAATACTATGAAAAATTGAAGCCGCTCTGAGGAATCGGGATTTCTTAGCTCAGAACTTATTTTGTTAACTGAAAGCAGACTGGAGGGCTCTGACAGTACAAACAGACTCACTCAATGTTTGTGTGACGCACCTTCTCCCATGTTTGATTTACAAGCGAGGGCTTTATTTCTACCCTCTAATCATCTGGCCGTTTTTTTTCACCCTAGTCGAACTCGCTATATGGCAAACAGACAAGCGGTTCTCTCTCACACACACATACACACACACACACAAATATATATTTTGACATTTGCGTGAACAGATCAAGCCTTTTCCTGCCAAACACACTTCACAGCAGAGAACTTGGTTGTTGGTTGTTGAGTTAACAACCCTGGCTTCTATCTAAACTCTAAACAGCACATTCAGAGCTCCAGCTCGACGCCATATGAATACAGAATATCCAATGTATGCATAAAAAGGAGAGGTGAGATCCCACGTGTGTCGACTCGGAAGATGTGCGAATGAGATGTGTGTGTACGTCAGCAGCCGGAGTGTTTCTGATGAATATGGGGCTGTAAATATGCAGAAGTGCAGGATAAGGAGGCGTGAGGAAGGGATGTTTTTGGAGATAGGAAAGATGGATGGCCGCCAGTGAGGCCGATACGGAGCCTTCTCCTAGGGGATGCTGGGTATCCGCAGCACGTCTTGCTGCATATGCACCAGGCTGTACGTGCGGTTGACAGTACGCAGACAGTCTGGCTCTGCTCCAAAGCACACGCCAGTGCGGCGCACGGACCTGGGAATCAGTTTTATGATGAGGCATTATCTCCTGGATATGTTAGCGCCCGGACTATTACAGCGAGACACTAAAATACAGCTGTCTCACAGTGTACACGCGTTATTTCCATTGTTCTCAGCTCTCCTATTTCAGCAAAGTCATTATTCTGTAAAAAGCAGAGAACAGGCGATGACGGCCTGCAGCCAATCACCTCTCGCCACAAGACGTGAACGCCCGAGTCGTCACAAAATTGACTTTGCCATTTTCAAATGACAAAAACAAACAAATAATTAAAGTCCAATGTTTCTTTCTCAGCGGCCGCATTTCACTCAAAACAACGCTGCTGCATAATGACAAAAATTAATACGCCTAATATAATTTTGGATCAGGAACAAAAAATTCCCCCCAATACTCATTTAGTTCAATGTCCTGTACCTGCAGGTAATTAGGGCAGACGAGCTCGTCTGTCTTCTGTCTGTCTCTCAACGTTTTAATGCTCTCCCCTGATTTCTTGGGCTGTTGTGTGTTTGTCAGTGAAGGCACCACACGGAGAAACCTGCAGATGTACAATGACTCATCAACAAGGTGCAGGGGTCATTTGATGTGACCTTTATGTTTTTGTTCTTGTCGCCTGGTGTCGGATTTATCTCTCTTAGCTTTTATCCTTAAAAGGCTGCGGCTCTCTGTTTTAAAGGGCGTGAGCATTTAATGCATAAGTTTAGCAAGAGCATAGCATTCAGATTCGGCTTTAACCAAATTAAATTGTCAATCAAAATTCATTTAACTATGAATCATGAAGTTATAAGAGTATTAGTTTTCTGCGCTGAGGCTGGATGGATGTATATTTAATTCTTTAAGGAAGCACTTCTCCAGCTCACTATGGAGTGGTACCTTTCCTATAACCCCCAGGTTATAGGAATAAAGAAATGATAAGGAATAAAGTAATGAAAACACCTGCTGAAATGACTCTGAACTTATATACACGCAACACTGAGCATAGTACAATACAGTTTTGAGAGTCGTCATTCACCACGTTCCAAAACAAATCACAGATTATCACTCATTCCAGTACTGTGAGCTAGTTCAGATTGTTTGCAAGTTAGTTTTTCCTTTAACCAATTTAGGACGAGAAGAAAATAGCCCGCATTGACCGCGTAGGCTGAACCAGCATGAGAGCGTCTGGTCTACATCTGTTACGGCATATTCATACCATGTTTACATATGTAAATCTATATTTGTTGCATCCCAGATGGCGACGGTATTCGCAATGTGCCAGCTCCGCTGAAGCAGGAGCGTTGTGATCTCAATCCTTCCTAACATCACAGGCTGATGTAGGAACGCGAGACGGGAGATATTATCACTCAGCGTTGCTGCAAACCTGTTGTCTTTTTACTTTTGAACACGCGCCGACTAAGACTCACGTTTACACGGCTAAAACACAACTTTTATTTCACACTTTTATTTCATAACTACCATCCGGCATGTCTTTGGGTAGAAACCTATGCAGCCATTCTGAAAGTTAATGGAACAGGAGGCAGCTGAGGTAACAGAAATCCCATTTCCTACATGTCACCCATTAACACGTCTGTCTGACTGAATGAGGCTGTGCGCGCCGCCTCCGGAGAATGAGGTCCATGGAGACACAGGATCAAATGTAGCTATTGATTTATGGGCGACTGGAGGAGAACACATGCATAACACTGAGTCAGGACTGACTGGACCGCAGGCACAGATGATCAGACACTGTGCTGATGTCTGCAAGACGCACCGATTCATCTGTTTGATTACAAGACAAGGCACGAACCCCCCCGCCCCCCCACCCCTCCAATCATCTTGGCTTTTTTCATCATGGTGTGACTTTTGACAAGACAAACGGCTCACTTATGCACATACAGTAAACACATATTTAATCTTGTGCATCGGCTAATCAAGCATTTCCCCGACATGCAGATGGTTACGTGAACCACACTTGGCAGCAGAGTTGATGGCTGTTGATGAGTGAAACTACCTCAGGATACTAAGGCTGATCAAAGGCATCACAATGTTTTTTTTTTTTTTACCATTCTTGATGGTATCTACATAAACAGAATTAAAGTTAATTGATTGTGCAATATTACACCAAACATGGCTGATTAACAAAATTATGCAGAGGTCAGAGTTCATGATACCGACAGTACTATGCGTAGCTGTTGTTTGGTTGTTGTTTTTTGGCACAACTTTTTTTCAGGCAAGTGTTTGTTGCCTAGAATGGACGCAATACTAAAATATGCAGAGATACTGGTTTATTTGTTGGCGCAACACTGACATTAAAACAACAAACTACCTAAATATAGAATAAAATGTATGCCAGCCATATCTATACTGCTTATCCATGGGGTCAAACTCTGGGGGAGAGTTTGACAATGACAGTGCCTGCATGTTATCTGTATTTTGGTGCTTTGTCGAAACTCCTGTCAAAATTTAGCCAACAAAGAACAAACAGCATTTCCAAAAATGTAATAAAGGGAAAGAAAAAACAAGAAAGTTTGAGAAATGTCTTTTTAAAATTGAAATAGAGTGTATACAGGAAAAACATTCGACAAATAATATATGTGGTATACGAACTACAATATACTGATGAGTAAGTAAGCACTTGAAAATATGGCTTATTGATTTGGAATGACTCTTCTTCCATCACTCACTCAGTCACGTGTGAAAGCTCATTACCTGTCATTATGAGCAGACTTTCAGGAAAAACAAAAATCCCAGACATGCATTTGAGCTGACCATTTGGTGAACACCTAATAGACCTGATCGGACTAATGGATAATTACTTCTCCTGTGAAAAAAGCCACACGCCAACCACACTGGCTTTTACCGCTCCAAAAAAGCCGTGCTGAAACAATGCTGGATTTCACAACACACTTGGCATGTCAACATATAGCCATTAAAAAGCTTTATCCCCACCCCCACTAAAACCTTCTGCTGACCAATCCCTGACTCTTAATGAGAGATTAAAAAAAAAGAGTGATTAAAACAGTGAGAGACTGCAGGATCCATTATCAGGAGAAAGTAAACAGCGGAGAAATGAGTTTTTTCTTTGACTCAAAAGAAAAAAAACACCTCCACACTTGTCATCCTGGTGTCTTTGCAGGAAATGAAAGGTTCCACTCGGGGGACACCCACATACTGTAGGCCAGCCCCTGGGCACCTGAGTAAATGTGCGGTCATAAATCAGAGCTCTGCAGCTTCATCATCACCGTACGGATGTGGGTGTGTTGAGAAGCGTTGGGACTGCACAGCCCTCGCCGAAAACCCAGCGAGTCAAACACAGGATGTCTCGGTTCATGGAGCCGTGCATTTGACAATATTTATAACCCACTACTCGGCCAAAAAAAAAAAAAAACGCGCCTCACTGTGTTGACCACATGCTGCAAAGCGGAGGATCGGGGTTTTGACAGATCAGGTAACAACAAGAGGTGTTTGGCTGCAAAGTAACGAACAGTTCAAGGACTTTGGGTGCGTAGGAGAATTGAGCACGAGTGCAGGAGTCAGAAAACTCGACACAGAGTGTGTCACGTTAAATCCCAGATGAGGTCATCAATCAGCGCCGCAGTGGGAGGGGGTCTGACAGCTGCAAATTTAGATGTAGAGATGAAGGGAAAGTCCGAATGAGAGGGAGCCGCAGCTAAAGCTGGACAGGACGTTGTTTTAATCTGTCCTACCTCTCTGAGCTTAACAACACATCTGTCCGCAGAAGTTAGCCTCCCCATTCATTCTTACTCCATGTTTTCCTAAAGCGTCACTGGATCCCCGAACGGTTCTGCTTGCTCTCCTCTTCCCTCCAGGCCTCCCGCAGTAAAAATCCAGGGTGTGAAACTAAAGACCCCCAAATGACCACCACCTATTAACCTGCCAAGATTCCCTCAACCTCCTCCACCGATCAGAAAAGGCTTGTGTTGTTATAACGTGGGAAGCGATGAATAAGGTACACGGGGCGCAAGATTTTATTTTCACATACTGGCGTTGAATGAACCACTTGAAATAAGCTCAAAGAACATCTGTCCCAGTCGCAATTCCCTGTAAAGTTCGGAATCTCGTTCGGCCTCTCTTAAACCAAAGCCCTTTTTAACAGATGGAAAGCTAATGGTTTCCAAACAGCGCGACGCTGTCACGTTAATTTCTGTATAACAGCACCGTTACAGTGGAGATTATCGGTTTTATTTCATAACAGATCCGTGGTCCTGTAATCTGATATCACAGAAAATATCCCACCACATTCTGCCCGAGCAAGTGTCAGTGCGCCCTCTTGGAAAAGCTGTTTCCCATCAAGAAACGGCTTCTCGGACACTGGATGAATACATTACTGGGCTATTGACACAATGATGCCAAACATCATCTGCAAATGACTATAAATGGGCCCTGCTGCTTTTTCTCCCACAGAGAAAAATAGAGAACTCGCAGGCCAAGAAACCACATCCAGCAAACCCAAACCTAGAGGAGCACTAACTGACAGCCAGACTATCATTTTCTACTGAGCTGAGGGATTGTGCAAATTTACAGATGCAGCTGCGCTCGTTGTTAGTCATCCCACGTGGATCCACTCACCATCCTAACAGAGGCGCTCCTACTAAATTGGAAATATATTAGGCTCCAGCGTTCCTCCCCTCCCTTCCCCTCTGATCCCGCTCTCCAAGCAGCTCCGGGCTGATCGTGAACGCCCTGAACAACTGAGCAACTGTTTCTGAGTTTGCCGTTTCAGGAGACGGAGCAACTTCTTGTCTCGGATGAGGGCAGCAGCGGGAGAGATGCTCCCGGACGAACCCGCAGTAGAGTTTAATTGATGGTTCCGAGAGGTGAGGGGGATGAAATAACTGGGCTCCTTTGTAACATTAAATATGATGACACACTCGGAGGTCCTGTTAAGACAACAGCATATAGACAATGATTTGTGCGCTGAGAGAACATTTAAAACCTGCATTATTGTGCTATGGTGTGTGTGTGTGTGTGGATAGTAACTAAATGAGCATTTAGCTATATTACCATTGTGCTACTGACACAGTCTCAGCTCTACACGGATATAATAATAATAATAATAATAATAATGATAATAATAATAATAATAATAAGACATTTTATGTATAGCACCTTCCAAAAACATGATCACAAAGTGCTTTACCACAGCAAGACAAAACAGAGGAGACTAAAGAACCAATGGAAATTATCACATTCAACTCACATAGCAATGAAATGCATCAAATAAAGTTAGGGTCTAAGTTTCCAAGGCCACAGAAATGCATTTCAAACAAGGTCTGACTGATCTCCATTAACCATTAACCATATTTAACTTTAACTAGACCCATGAGTAAAACATTTGAAAGATCTCTCCCTGGAAGTAAGAATAACATTCACTCGCTTCTTAGGGCACCCAGTTTGAACCCTTAAAAATCCCCAACACAAATACAATCCAGTCAAAGGACCGGCGCATTTCTGATGTGCACCGATATGGAGAACAGCCATAAAGAGTCCAAACTCCACCTGCGAGATGAAGAAAAACTTCATTGTGAGACTTAGTTGGCTCACAGCCTTTAACATCTGGGATTTTTTGCAGTCCCACATAAAACTGGCCAATTGTAAGAGTAAGGTGTTGAAATTTAGTCTTCGATCAGAATCAGCGACTCCGGGTCGCACAGTGCTGAAACAGTTTGATCGTCAGGGCCTGCAGCAAAACTGTTTCCACAAACCACTACATCATCAGAATCTGATGATGGAGGAAGCAAACAAATAGATGTTTGAGTGAAGACAATGGGGGGAAGTGTGGAGCTGATGCTATGGTTGAAGCTCCTTATCTTTTTTCCCCTGCATTTCCCACAAAGTTATATTATTTCTTCATCTTTACATTTCAGCACTGTGACTCACAGCCATCCCAGCCTCACAGTCTGGGCTGGATCAAAACTGAGGGATTGAGCCTGACAGAGACTGCAGGTAATATTTAAATACATCCATCTTGCACAGCGTAGTACGCACTGAACCTGCACAAATACAGTTACTACAGACCGTGAAATAGCCTTTTTACCCAGTGGCTTAAAAATCAAGAAATGAATTCACACTTATTTGTATTCAGTGCAAAATACAATAACAATACAGGCTAATGGCATAATGCTGCATTAATGCAGAACCTCATGGTTAAAGTTATATGCTGCCATCCACATACACACACATTAACATAGGTAGTTCAACGTAAGAAAGGTTACTATGTTGCAGCGAGGACTACAGATCCAGATTTTACACTGAGCTGGTCCTCGCCACGGAAAGCGAAGTGACTCATCTATGGGTGCATCTGCTGAAAGACGCCATCAGACAGCCGGAGGAAGATCAAAAACAAAGACATGAGTACCTCCCTGCGGGGCCGTTCCAGGAGAGTAGACGTGTTCATTATAAATGCCACCCTCATGATAACAGTCCAACAAATCACAACATCGGATTGCTCGCCGCGACTTCCATATTGAGCTTGGATACAAATGCGTGCCGTGCGCTAATGGGTCGGGATGAAAGCATCTGTGCGGCAAAGAGCTCTTTATTTCTCTCGATAATGAGCTCAATGATAGCAAAGTTAAGAACGCTCGTTATGTAAACGGCGCTCTCTGTCTCTATTGCTCTGTGTCTATAATTAGAACGGTGCAGACATTTGATTTAATAAAAAGGGTCAATACGGATTTAGAGGAATACAATTTTAAAGGGTGTTTACGTAACTTTTAGAAAGCCTTTGTAATTGATGACATTGGTGGCAGTTAAGTGAACTGCAGTCAGTTCTCTGGCGTCTCTCTGATGTTACCAGATGAAAGATGGATGATAAAGTTGAAGCGGATGCTACAAAGGTGGTGGCGGCAGTGACAGTGACAGGTACACAAGCGAAATCTTCAGCTGAAGAGTGGGATTTGTCGCCTGTCTATCGCTGCTGATCTTTAACGCGCTTAAGGTTCATGGGTTTCTAGGTGATCAACCAAAAAACTAATTTTGGTCATGAAAAATACCAACACGACGCAACGAACTGGCATTGTAATTTAGAGGAAATGATGTTTACATAGGCTGCCGCTTGTCAGTAGTGGTTTCATTATAGCGTTAAACAACGTATTAAGCACAATTAAACATCCTACTTCTTCGCTTCAAAAAGGTGCGGCCCTCTAAAACCTGCCTGGATGCAATTTCAATGAAATAGTTTCCGAATCATAAAACTTTAAATCTGGTTAAAAACATTTGCAGCATTAGATGAGCATTAGGTGCCATCAAAGTGATCGGTTAACCACAGGCATTCCAGCGAGTTCGGAGGTAGATTCCTGTTTTACTGCCGATCGGGGAACAGTTTGTGATCCCACAAATGGCGTCACATAAGGGTATTTACAGGAAAACCCTAATTGACCCAACAGACGCACAGCAGAACTTTGCTGGTGAAATGTTCAGATGTTATCGCTATTTTTCCAAATATAGATGGTTTAATTCTTATATTTTAGAAGTTGAATACATGTTTGTCTCTGTTAATACCTCTTTGTCTCTCTTCCATACACCAGTCTTTTTTTTGTTTGTTTTCCCTTCTCCTTTTATTCTCAGCCACATGTGCTTTGTTCCCAGTCTTTGAAATGACAATCTGTCTTTTCTCCTGCCAGGAGGAGCTGATTGGGTTCCACTCATCATGGTGACGGGTACATTAAGGATCTAAGACCAGGGGAGTAACGAAATTCGTGCCACAAAAGTTCGTTACATCTCTATCTAAGACACCTCTGTGGTTTTTGGTTTTTGTCGGACATGGGTTGGATGCCTGAAAATAATAAATGCTAACATTTCAACAAGATTACGAAGTGACAGTTAAGACTGGGTTGCGGAGTGGAGAAAGGAATAGTGATACCACATAATCATGATACTATGATCCTAAACAACTGCAAGTTCAACACTTCAAATTCTTGCCGTTCTACTTCTTTAGCTAGTAAAACTTATTTAGCTTATTAATGCAGAACAAATCTGTGACCAAAGTACACGGACGTCTGAGATTTTGACTTGATGGTGCTGGATTGAATGTCAGAAGATCACCAGTGTGATTCATCCTGGGGGGTTGGGGGGTTGGGGGCTGGGAATGGGGGGTTAGCATGAACGTGTGTGCCAAATTGAGAAACTCCAATTGAAACCAGAAATGGGATCCTGATGGTGGTCCTACACAGAAAACGTCAGTGTCGTGTTACAAGCGGAGGTTTAAAACGAGTGTTCCACTCCTGGTAGAATCGGAGGAAAAAGCCAGGTGATCCCCAAAATCCAAACTGTACCGTATTGTGCGTTCACTACATGCACGCTCGTACAAAGTGCAACACGACAGTAGGTAAACACACCAGTGTGCAGATGTGTCTGAACAGACACACAGAGAAGGAAGAAAAAAAAAAAAGGTCAGGCCCTTATGAAACTTATTTGACATGGGATCAGCAGACAGGACCTCAAGCCCTAACCCTGCACTGAAGACAGCAGTGAGTGTCTGGATGAGATGACACAAGGGCAAAACTCCACAAACTCACAGCAGGTGTTTCATTTCCAGTTGGGGGATGTGTGTCTGTGTGTGTGTGTTGGGTGTGGGGGGAGCAAACCATGTCAGGTGTCAGGCTCAGACAGGCCCAGAAATATCACAACTTTTATCCCCACTGGGGCGAATTCCCCCTCAATAACTCGGAGGTCTTCTAGACACCCGCTTCCCCCGCTGTTACCCCTCAGCTGTCCAAAGTGATTACACAACGGTATATACAAGCACCAGCTGTCAGGGCAAATAAGAACATCATCGCATGTTTGAATGGTAGTTTTTCGGAATCAAGTTTTTAAATATGAAGAGTTTGAGGAATTGTATCTTCCTACTCGGTCCCGACTTTTCACATATTTGGTTTTTATCAATCTTTCTGGGAACCTTTGATCCATTTAGGATGTTGTTTGTGTTTTATTTCACTTCACCAGAAAAAACAAAAAAACCACACATACAAATATTGGTATGATTCTTTACCGCTTCACTAAATTGGTAAATACACAGTGTCGCTAGGCCTGTGGTGCAGAGACCCATGCACATGTAGCTGGCATGGAGGGTTATTTTCTCAGAACAGACGGGCTCTCAGGCCCACAGAGGAGGAGGAGGAGGAGGAGGAGGAGGAGGAGGAGGAGAAGCAGTGGTGTGGAATAGAGAGCTTTTTAAAGGCCAGTGAATAAAAGCTTTGACATCCCCTCTGCCCCGCGTCCCCGCGGCTGTTCCCGTCCTCCGCTTCTTCCAGACGCCCTCATGCCACTATCTCTACCAGACCATCCTGAGCTGCAGTGAACACAATTAGGCCTGATGTAATGAAATCACACTATGCTCTGGTTAATGGCGAACAGGGTCAGCGAGTGGACTGTGTGTGTGTGTGTGTGTGTGTGTGTGTGTGCGCGTGTGTGTGTGTGTGTGTGTGTAACCAAGGCAGCTGCCATGCCTCCTATGTTATCAAATGGCCCACCAGACTTACCCATGTCAACAAAACAAAGTTTACAGTATAAAAGCCTATAAACATCTTCCACTCAGATTTGATGTTACCTCTCCAACATCAAGTATTTATTTGATAGCGATAATTCCGTGGATTAGAGTGTACCCGTTGCACATTTTCCTGATTAGTCTTGTAAAATAATGTTTAGTCTGGCCGATGGACAGAGTGATTATATCTCCGCCACTTAGGTGCTGCCAAGAAAAACAGCTAAGCAATTACCCTGAGTAACAGTTACTGCAATAGTTCTTAATATAGGTTACCAAAAAGAAAAAAAAAAAAACTGCATAGCATTTTAAATCATCGATGTAGTTACGACGTCACTGCCAATGCAAAAACAACGCACTAAAAAACACATTACACCGAACATAACACTTCATTACTCTCAACGCGACCTTATCCGGCAACACCTCTGTGCAGAGTCCGATAGATTAAATACTCATTGACATTTAATTCCTTGATCACATCACGGCGACCCGGAGCCGTCCGATCGGAGCGGCGTGAGGCAGAATGCCATCTCATTATGCTCCTGTACTGTAGATGTCAAGGCCTCGCGCACGACGGCGCGACAGAGCGGGAATCAGGGATCAAGCTCCTCGAAGCTCAGTGGATATTCAAGTGGCTCGTGAACACGGTGGTCCTGAGCAGTAAATCTTCCAGATGATGGAAAATGTCCATTCAAGCGGCAACAGAGGCAGACGACTGGATTAATGGACCTAATAAGGTGGATATGTAGCGTAGCAACACTGGACAAGTGGCTGTTTGGGGTATTGAGGACAAAAGGTCATTCACTAAGTTGTAGTCTCTGTGAGGAAAACATATTCCTCTCATATATATATATATGCAAAAGTGAATGTGTTGTAAAGTTATCCAGATATTCTTATCTGAAACTAAAAGATAAACTCTATTTATTTTTGTAACTGAGGAACTGATCCATCCATGACAGAGGCTTTCTCTATTATTGATAGATCGGTCGATTACGCTGTCCAAACACAACAATTTGACACAACAGCCCAATTCACCCTGACACACACAAAAAAACCCCACCACACTTTTGTGTTTCCGTGACTTCAGACGACATTGGACTGACTTATATTAATGCCCTGGATACTAACGGTAATAATAGCAGTAGGCCTACATGCCAGGCCCAACTCTTGGCCCTCAACTAAACCTAAAACTAATGTTATGACCTTAAAACATGTCGTCCCCTCAAAACTGCAGTGATTTACGATGTGGGGACTTATTTTTTTCCCCCCATAACACAGTCCCCATAATGTGGCTGCATTAACAGAGTCAGGCCCCACACAACATGAGTAATAGCCAAGACAACATACAGTATTCACACACAAACACACACACACACATGCTTTTTGTGTGTATCCTGGATAGAGATGATTTATTGTTGCACAACGTCCAGGTCTCTATCCGCCCCCTTTTTCTTTCTGACCCCTCCCTCCTCATCCTCTCAGACAGCAGTGCAGGAGTAGTAATGGGCTGGCCACTGGTTACAGGGGCCCTCCGGGGTATTAATCAGCTAACTGGCTTCCATGGAGGTGGACGAGGCTCCTTACGATGATGCACAGGCTTTTTAATCAAAACTTCCTGCACAAATTGCCTCTTGTTTGCAAGGCTGATTAAATTACCACTTTGATACCTTCCTGCCACGTTGCACTTGCGCGTAAAACAAACACGCACACAAGAAAGTACACGCGGAAAAATGCTCAATCAAGCATGCGGACTCACAATAGGAGCAGCACAAAGGCGTAGCATTTATGATTAAGGGCATGACTGCAGCACGCAGTTCGGCTTTCCTCCGCTTTCAAATCAGTCTACAAGGATTGCTCCCCTAAGGTCTCAACAGCCACACTGAAATCACTTATAGAAATAATGCAGCAGTTTCTTCTGCTCATTGAGACGTACAGGTGCATAATGCAGACATCCATCTAACCTCTCCGCTGCTGGACCCAGACCAACACCGTTACCGCAGCCCTCGCGTTTAACGCCTCACATATGGCTGCAGCCGGGAATGATTTGCGCGTCCGACGTTTCGCACCTCGGAGATCTGAACACGTAAGCGGAAAAATTCAAGGAGATTTTTTCCGAACGCTCACCTGGGGGATTGAAAGCAGGGCTGCATGATGATCCGACACCTGAGACGCTGTGGGGCAGATGGAGGAGAGGGCAATCATGAGATATGCGATAGGAGAAAGGATGGTGCCATTTGTCTTTCATTGCTGACTCAGGCTTTTTACGCATTTCAAACAGTAAATCACAACAATTTTTTTTTTTTTTTGGTTTCCTCTACAGATATTTCTGAAGTGGTTTCAGGGGGAAAATACCAGATAGTTTGAGATCAGTTGACAATAACAGGAGAGGAATTAAAAAAAAAAGGTACTTTTTGGTTGTGGTTGGCAAGACTCACACACACACTTTCAAAATGTGTTTGCAAATGAAACATCACCTGGCTCTTTTGCAAATGATGTCAAAGCTGATCTGTAGTCCATTACGCAGACGGGCTCCATAACACAGTCCATTATTCAGTGGGGTGCCTTCGTTTCATCCAGGGGTTTTCTGTCAGAGCTTGTTTTCTGTAAACGAACTATCCCCCTTTAAGAACTATGCAAATTTCACTAAACCCAATACTGACGTTAATAACGAAAACCAGGGCCTCGATCCCGACGAGCAAAAGACACGTACACAAAGAGGATAAAACCAAATTAGGGTTGAATTTAATCTGTATCTTTTAGAGGCACTTTGTACTGCAGGAATCCAGGAAGTAAAACACTTCCACCGAGGGGAGACTGAGTGGAAGAGTGGGAACAGAGTGGCTGGTGGGGAGATAATGTAAGAGGAGGGAAGGCAGGGGGTATGAAGAACTGTCTGGAGAAGATGGCGAGCGGAGGAGGGAGAAGACGCTTTGTTCACCGTAGAGCAGCGGCTGAAAATGACTGGGGGGAGATGAAACGCTGTCCAGTCCAAACTAATGGGGAGGGAATTTATGGTAACACTTAAAGAATGAGATCAATAGAAGACGCGCTTGCAGCGGGGGAGGGGAGGGAGGGGAGCGCCGAGTCCAACGCAGGGTCAATATCAACCGAAAAGGATCAGTTACAGTTCCGATCCAGCAGGACGGCAGTGAAAGAGGAAGAAAACATAGGGGTCAATACGATTTACCTTTGGCGCTGTGACAGAAGGGGTCGATTTCACACAGTAAATACTCAAACACTGTCACAGCAATATTCTGTCACTCTATTTAAAGTGGTGATTCAGACAGGATGCACACCGGTGGGTCTGTCCATCAGTCTTGTTGTCATCAAGTCTTGTCAAACACAATCTAAAAATATTATGTACAGCTTTTAGATGAATATGTATTAATATGTATGTATGTGTGATGTAATGTTTGACTTTTTTATACACAGAAACCAGACTTTTTTTTGCCAAAAACATGTGTTTCACAAACACGATGCTAAGACTCGTATAAATTACATGATTTTTTTAAAATTGCAAAATCAGAAATTCTTTTTTTCCCCAAAAAATGTTGCTATTGATTAATTCTGCAAACCTGCAGTTATGCTCAGTGACAAAATGAACATCCCATGCCTGCATTTTGAATTTCTTCACTTTACTGCATCCCTGCATGACAACTCTGGAATCAATAAGGTTGAGGAAATGAGCACGGGTTGTATGGTTATAGTAAAGAAAACCAAACTGTAAAATAACATGAAATAGCACAATATTGTGTTACTACCGCTGCAGCATGCATAACGATAAATGCACAGCGGCACGGATTTCACGACGCAGAGGCCTGTGTTCTTAAGGAAAACGTTTTCAGCGTCTTGCCACTTTATGAGAAACCGAACCACTAAAACTTCCAGACGCCCAACGCGGAGCAGAAACAAAGCTGACACCATACTGTTTTCTATTTCCAATGCTCCGTTTATGGAACTGCCTCATAAAAGTGGCAGACGGGACAAAACGCAGCCAGTGGTTGTACGCGTGTTGAGCCTCAGCTAACGGCTGAACAAGCTCAGTGTCAGAGTCGTACCTTCAAACTCCCGAGGAGACCCTTCCTCTCTGAATCGGATTCTCTTTCTGACCCTGAACCATATTAAACCGATGCTACATGACACCCACCGCTCTTCAGACTCAGACGTGAGTGGGGTCAGTTCTACAGAGTTGTTTTTTTTTTTTTACATCTAGTGCAGGATGAAGTTGTTGACATCCACCGTGGAATAGTTTTGTGTATTTTTTGTCCATACTCAACTGCCTCCACAGTGATGCTTAGCTACAGCTTATATTGCATTTATTCTGGTTGTGGGTCGACTGAACACACTAGAATGTGACATCTAAACACTGGGGTAAAACTTTTGGGAAGCTCTTTTCCTCTTGACTCGTTCCCACATTAATCTTTGTTTGTCTTCTTTCCTGTTTTCGTTGTTCTTCACTCTTCACTGGAACAGGCCTCTGAACCGTCTGACACAACAGCCCAGATCCCAGTCGAACACTTTACACAACTCTCAGTGCAGATCAGACCTACACCCAAAATAAACTGCACTTCCAGCATTTCCACTCCACAAGCATCGGATACAACTGGCAAAAACTTCAGCCTTTTCTTCAGCCTCTTTAAAAGTGATTTTTTTTTCTTGATTAAGTGTGGGAAACTTCTCTTCCAGGATGAGATCCAAAACGCTGAAGAAATTCATAGACCGGGAGCGCATGAGGTTGTGAGGTGAAAGGAGCTGAGAATTTAAGACATTTTATTTTATGATTTCAAATGGGCCACCAGCCAGGGTGGTAACGGAGGGTTCTGGGATTCCAGACAGAATAATGCTCGGCACTCCCTTCAGAGTACACTCGCTTATAAACTAAATAATCCTCCTGGAATGTTTGTGGGTGATTTTCATCTGTGTGTGCACGCGTGTGCATCGTTGCGTGTGCATCGTTGCGTGTGCAGGTTTGGCTCGTATAATTTCTTCATATCTTCATTTGACGTCCAAGTTTGAAGAAGAGAAGCGAGAAACGCCACTTTCTGTAAAACATCTTTGATGTGAATCTGTTCGGATTCAACGGCAACGTGACGCTCCGGCATGGGAAATCGGTGTCAATGTCAGGTCACCAATTATTGCACAATAATACCTCTGTGTTCTGGTGATTCTGGAGAGAGTGTTTGGAGAAGGAGCGGCACAAAGCTAAAGGTGGGAAAATCTTAGGATGGGAACAATATGGCTGATCCTTATCTCAGGTTTCAGAGACAGCTCGACTCAACTGGTCACATGAGAAGACCCAAGGCCATTATTATAGTACAACCCCATGAAGTGTCTTCATGAGGTCCATAACTCAAAGTCCAAATAACTGCTGTATATAGGTCGGGGAGACAAGCATCGATGCTGCAGGTTGGAGCGGTGGTGACATATGCGGCGTATCAGGTGGGAGTTACCTGTCTCTCTGCAGTCTGGCATGTGTTTGGCTTGAGTTTGAGAGGACCGGGACCCTGCTGTCGAAGTGATGGAGTGCGTTGTGCTCCAGGGGAGGAGAAGGTGATGACAGTGTTTAATCCCTCTCCGTGGCACAGGCCTGCTGTCCACCACGGCACGCCGCCCCTGATCGTGAAGATGACCACGCTTGACACAGAAATCGGAGTAGAGGGGAGTAAAGAGAGTGGATTATTGGACGCTCACCAACGTTAGGTTCTCATGAGCTCTGTCTTGGGAAAAATCCCTCCACCCTCCTGCAAGCTCCCTCAATCTTACTGTATAGCGTCATACGCTCACTGAAGCCAGCCCTTTACTGTATAAAATCATGCCCAGCTGGACGTATGGCATGTCTGTTTCAAACCGCCGGTTACAAGGCTTCAGGTCAGCCAGGGCTGCTCTGGGAAAGCCATTAGGAGGTGTGCCTGAGCTGAGCCAGCCGCAGTGTAGTGCAGTTACAGTAGAGCAGGGCTCGGTCTAATAATTGGAGTGGCCCCTATCTGCACGGTAATGACGGCAGGAGCTACTCAATCTTCTACCTGACTTTGTAAGGTGTTATTTCAAACCCATCGGAGCAGGGATAAGTGTCCGGAGGCAAATCCTTATAAATAACTGCAGTTTCTCCACCAGGGGCTGACAGCTCGGCGACGTGCAACACTCGACTCAACTCAACAGGGTCGACCGCTTGTGGCTCCGTCATGAAAGCCTTGTGTTTTATTGTTGCATTGGATTGTTGCATTCCATGGCAACGGCGATTGGGCTGTAAATCCGCCGATGATGTGAGGAATGTTGAGGAAGAGGGGGCTGGATAAGGGGAGTGGGAGATGGGTGTGTGTGTATGTGGGGTGGGGGTGCAATTAGGAGAATGAAAGACCACCGGGGCAGCAGCTGCCTAAACTCTCAGCTGCGACATGTGTAAAGAATTCAGGAATAAATACGACAGCAGCAGTACCGACATCAGTGACAGTGAGTGAGAGCGGGAGAGGCAGATTGCACACAGAGTTGTACAAACATTAAGTTGTACATACTTTTTTGGGGGGTTGACCGTGTGACTGTGAAGATATAAGTATTCTTTTGAGTTTTTTAGTGACTTTAGCGACGGCGAATAAGCTGTGACAACCAAATTGTGCACATGACACACAGAATCATGCACAACCACCCGTTTCTTCTGTCAACCGGATCCGTTATGTTTGTCTTTCCTGTCACGCCGTTTACTGTTTATAAAAGCCTCAAGTGGCTATAATGAGTGCGATGGCAGTAAAGGATGCAGATTGTCAAGTTTGGTCAGAAGTGCTGCGACTGAAAAATGGACTCTTCCAAGTTGTAGCAAGAACCTGTGACTTCACCACATCCCATTTATAACTAACTCCCACATTTGCAGCTTTAACACACGAGATGATATTAAAACATGGTGACAGCTGAGTCATCGTTTTATCGCTTCTAAATATTGTTGTCATTCACTTGTGAGATGGTTACGTTTCTGCATGAACAAACAAACAAACCAAACAGGTAGAAAGTTGACTGAAAATAATGCGTCACTGCTGAGAGTCATCTGGGAGCCTTTGCCATTATAACCTGTCATTTCCTGTTTTTGCTGAAGAAGACGGGAGTCGTTTTTTAATCCTCTGTATTGTGGTGTTGACTTTAATGATGCTTGTACGGCTTATTCCTCCAATTAGTATGTTTATTTATGGAATGAGCTACTCTCAGCTCTCACAGTCTCCTTACGCAAAGTTGCCGTTGACCTTTTCTTTGTGGCATCATCAGGAGAACGGGAATCTAAAACAATTAATATGTTTACTTAAAACCACAGAGCGCTGATTGATGCCTTGACTCACCGAGCTGGCGGCCAATTACATGAATCTAAAGATCAGGGTTTTTCCAAATAGTGTAAACAAGCCATTACCACTGAGCCCTTCCTTCCTTGTAAAGATCAAGTGCAAATACAGGTAGAGCGCTCTCTCTCGCTCACATTTGTAAGCCATATCCTGCTGGTTTGCCATTTGTGCAAAGTCTACCTTTGCTCCACGGGAAGGCCGGATAATGACCCGGGGTGACCTTTCTAATGGGCAGGGGCATTGACGAATGGACAGAGCCATCGGTTCTTCATCATGGCAGAAGGCAGAGAAAATAAAGAGGAAGGAAGTGACAACTTGGGGAGTTGATGCTTCCCATATGTCAGTGCTACTGAGACATGGGTCTAATCATGCCATAGCCTGGAGTCTTATAGGGTAAGACAAACTTTAAAATAAACCAACCACTGATATTATTCCCCTGATGGCTATTAAAGTACACTGGAATTGATAATTAAATAAATAAAGGGCAGATGAGAGGACATCTAGGCTTTACACTTCCCAGTTAAAAACTATTGAAAACTACTTGTAGGAGCCATATTGGCCAAGCATATAGATTTCCTTTGAAGATGACAAATGTGGCTATTAATGCTTTAATGTGTGACACTTTCAGAGTATCAGAAAGTGCATCAGGCCTCCAGCAGCAGACGCACACATTATACAGTTACTTGCAAAGCAACAGACAAACTCTAACTTCCTTCCATTCGAACATCCTGTGGGTGACAAACCTACTAGTTACCAGGGCATGTTAGAGTGCTTGGAGCTAGTGGGGAGCCGAAGCAGCTTGTTCGTAGTTATACACACATGCCACCAGAAGGTTACCATGAGGCCAGAGGACTGCTTAAAGAGCAATACAGCAACAGGCTGGCGATAGCAAATTCATACATTGGAAAGGGCATGGAATGTCGTCACATCAGAGCAGATAATAGTTAAGCTTTGAGTGAATATGCAATTTTCCTGATTGGAAGGAGACTACCAAAGAGAGACACATCTGGAAGACTAGACAAAGAGAAAGCTTGTTTGCTATGGGCATACAGAACGCAGGTACGGAGAGAGTGGAAGCATCAAAGCCTCCACGTCAAGGCCAAGGATGACAGAAAAGAAGCAGCACAGTGGGTCAGGAGCCACACTCGGGCTAGAAAGGCGTTTGTATGCTTGGTGTAGGTATTATATGGCTCCATGTATGATAACATTTGGGTAATGGCTGGAAATGGAGCCATATTGGCCAAGTCGATAGGTTTCCTTTGAAGATGACATGTTCCTGTAATGTGGCTTTAATAATGCATTAATGAGTAACACTTTCCTTTGAGGTTGTGGTGACCTCATTCACACGCTGCCCCCCTGACTACCCCATCCACCCACCCCGGGTCAAGCTCATCACCACAGGAAACAACACAGTCAGCTTTAACCCCAACTTCTACCGCAACGGCAAGGTCTGCCTCAGCATCCTGGGGACGTGGACAGGTCCAGAATGGAGTCCAGCTCAACGTATTTCAACTGTCCTCATCTCTATCCAGTCTCTGATGACAGAGAACCCCTATCACAATGAGCCTGGCTTTGAACAGAAGCGCCACCCAGGAGACAGCAAGAACTACAACGAATGTATCCGTCATGAAACCATGAGGGTGGCAGTCTGTGACATGCTGGAAGGAAAAGTCCCCTGTCCTGATGCTCTGTGCAGTGTGATGGAAGAGTCTTTCCTAGAATACTATGAGCGCTATGAAGGAACCTGCAAAGAGAGAGTGCATCTACAGAGACAGAAAATGCAGGACCCCTTTGGCGAGAAGCGTGGGCGTTTCGACTACAAAGGCCTGCTGGCACGCCTCAGTGCCACCCACAGGCGAATAAGGGGGAGAAAATCCCAGAAGATGACCTCAATGATGACAATTCAGACTCAAGACACTAGCTCTGCTAGAACAAACCCTGACAGCCAGGGCAGCTCCCAGCCCTGACTCCGGTCGGTGCTTGTCTGAGAACTAATACAGTGAACCCTCGTTTATCGCGGGGGTTGCGTTCCAAAAAGGACCCGTGATAGGCGAAATCCGCGAAGTAGTCAGCTTTATTTTTTACAATTATTATACAGTACTATAGAACGAAACCAAAGATCAAGACCTGTTTTCAGGCCCAAGCATTTGTTTAAGAAATAAAAATAGAAGCGTTTTCTAACAAATAACTATGATAGTTTTTAGAAATACTGTCAAATAATCATTTTAATAATCAACCTACGCGGTTGGACACATTGTGACTGACGCGTATTTCACAGTTCCTCTGACTGTGCCTCTTTGCGCTGACTCCGCTCCGCTGTAGCGTCTTTTTTTACTGAAGGCCGTGGTGCAGGTGTCTTTGTCGGTGCAGAACGTTTTGTCGACATTGTGGGTTTTGTCGTGGAGACAATATGCAAACATGTAAATTTGCCAAGCCGAACGCATTCTGTACTGGACAGAGACGAGGCACGGAGGAGACTGATTGACATTGGCCTACAGTCCCTTAGCCAATCAGGACACAGAGTAAAAGATAGCGAATGGGTAATTGATGCTGGTGGAAAGGTGAATCACTGTGGTGGGTCCGGGTAGAACTCAAAAAAAGACTCAGTTGTTGTAGTATGCCGATTTAATGACTTTAAACACTACAAACAAACTTTCTCCTATTTCTCTCCTTCCTGACTCCTCTGCTTGCGGGCGAGACGGTCGGGTCTAAGCTCCGCCCTTTAAAGGGCCAGCGTCTCCGTCCCGAGCACAGCCTTTTCCACACAGAGCACAACGTGCGTGCATATACTGTAAAAAAAAAAAAAATAAAAGCATAACAAACTGCACTAAAAAATCCGTGAAACAGCGAAGCCGCGAAAGGTGAACCGTGTAATAGCGAGGGATCACTTTATGTAGTGTAGATGCTATGGCTCCATGTATGATAATATTTGAGTAATTGGAAAATGTAGGAGCAATATTGGCCAAGCAGATAGGTTTCCTTTGAAGATCACAAATGTGTAATAACGTGTGACACTTTCTTTTGGGGTCATCACAACCTCATTCTACACTACACAGCCACATGGATGCATGATGTATGTATTACCATTACCTTTGTACATAGAAAAAGACAAAAACAGGAATCTGTGTAAACTGGAGACAGGAATCAGAAGAGGAATTGCTAGCCTACGGAGCAAGAAAGTTCTTGATGCAACTAACCTGCGCGATCTACCAGATCTACCAGAGCGATTCACTTCACCGGATATCAGCAGAATCTCAAGTTCTCATCGTTGTCAAGCTTAATGCTAGAAAGGCTATACAATAGTAGTGGTAATTGTTGTAATCAATGAACAATGAAGATTGGATAAATAAAACTGGGTTGAACAAACATTCCCGCTACACTACTTCTATGTCACCTGTCACATTCACCACTGTTTCTATATATTATCCTGATTTTTCATATTCAGACTGATTAATTTTTAGTAGAAAAGGGTACAGGGGGAAAAATATGGTGTGGGGTGTGTGTGTGTGACCCTCAACGTCAAAACAACATGGAATGAGTCGCCGCAGTGATTTACAAAATATGCAAGGTAAATAGTATATGGAACACACACCCAGGAGTCCTGCACTGAGGGGATGAAGGTCAACCATGCATGGCGATACGACCACAGGGGGAATGCAACATTGCTATCAGCTTTCGTATTAGTTCTCTCGTGTCAGAATAAGCAGTTGCGGTGGGTGTGTTTTCTCAGCATTAAAACGCTCTCCATTGAACCAGAAAAAGTAAACCCCTGTTGAATAGGGAGCCGCTTCAAAGGGCGTAAGTGAGATGATACAGACAATTCAGAACAAATCTGGAGATACAACATCGCTGACAGGAGGATTTAATAGAAAGTGACTTAATTAGCTTTAAATGCAACATTGCTGCATGACTTCATCGACCATATGGTACACGTAGGCGCAGTCGTTTTTCACTGTCAATAACCTTGCAGCCATTTTCCCCGTGTTTTATTATATTCGCGCAGCCATCGTTTGTCAGTTACAAGCGGTAAGAGGCCGAACACGTGTTGTATGGCTTAAACACAACTCATCTCTCGAGCTGTGCAGCAGGAGCATCCGTCAAAAACAGCTCTGTAATTTTGGAGACACGTATTCTCCCAACAGACACCTGTGGATTTAATGTCCACCGGGCTGGATTACTGCTCACACGCTGGGCTATAACGGTGTTTTCACATGACTCCGAGGTCATCAACCCTCACCTGTCTGCTGGCTGAGTGGGGGAAAGCTCTCAGTGGCTGATCTTCATACACTCGGTGTCTCCTGCCACCTGCTTAATGGATCGTCCAACAGGCTTCTTACTTATCTCCTGCAAACCGGGGAACGGCCACACTGATCTACTGGAGCTTTCATCTGTACCAATCTGTCAAAAGACTATTCCGACCATAACGTAAATATTCCTGTCAATGTTGTATTTAAAAAAAAATCATAACCATAACAACCCACATAGTTAAGGACAAGGGGAAATCAAACCATACTAATGAACACTTCCTGCGAGCCAAGAGCTGCAAAGAAATGATCAGGAAGTGGGTGAAAGAGTGATCTGTAAACGGGGAACACCTGACAGACCTTTCTGTCAATAGCAGAGTGAGCATTAATAAGTGAATTGTAACTCGTGCTGCATCTGGGAGCTGTTAGCAGTGATCTGAGAGAGGCGAGCTTTGGAGCCCAGTAAAGTGTCCAACCCCACAGGCCGAGCGTTTAATGACAGAATAGGGAGAAGCAGGCCTCGCACCTGGACACCATCCAAAATGACATCTCTCTCTCTCTCTCTCGCTCGCACTAAATGTAAAGAAAGACTCTCACTGGAGCTCCAGCTGCATGTGCGTCCATGATATCCCTGCACTCCACTCTGTGGCTGTTTATGAGGCTTCTTCTTTGTGACATCGATGAACGCAAACCCTTGAAAAACAACTTGAATTGGCTTCTAGCTTGGGCTGATGTCAGTGAAGCAATGTATCAACAATTGTCAAACATCTCTGTGTGTGTGTGTGTTTGTGTGTTTGTGTGTTTGTGGCCAAAGCAGAGGTCACGGTTGTTGTGAAGGATGTTTGCTTCACTGTATCTTGTGGCACAGCACATGTGTTTATGGAGTTTGGGCAGGTAGTAGTTCACTGACAGTACTGAATGAACAAATACGTTAGCAACGCAACGTAAGAAGACACTCGCACAAACATGTGCATGCAGGGTTGGATATAAAGAGAGACACTTAAGATGAATTATCCATAAATGTTCAAATATGGCTTCATTTATAGGATGAAGAACAACGTGCGTGTCATCTCACAGGGACGGAAACACAAAAGCTCCTCAGTACATATTGTAAAACTTTTCTCTTTTTCATGAGAGGAGGGAAGTTTCACATCCAACTCTTCGCCACGCTGATGAAAAATTGATGACGTTAAACTGTGAAATATTATTATGGTTATATCTTTAGTGTCTTCGCTTCCCTGTAATGACATTACCGCCAATGGGCTCCTTTGTAATTTTTAATTACAATGGTTTGAATTATTAAGAAACATTTTTCAAAGCCTTTGATTGGATACAGAACACCGGCCATGGTCTCGTTTGTAAAATGATTCAGACTAGATACATTTATTTAACACGGATCAAAAGAATTTGTGCAAAGTACACAATGAAGACACAAGCTAATTTTGGAACAGGGGTCCCTCCTCTGCTGCTCTCCAGCTTTGTTCCAGTTATTTTAAGTTTTAAGTAAAGCTCAATTGATCAGTTGCAAAAGGCAAAGTGTAGCAGTCCAACATCTTTGCCAAGCCTTGCACAGATGAGTGTGCACATTGTGTATTTCTGTTTGAACACAACAGATGGTGACTCTCCAGCTCTGGCCGAGGAGGACGTTGACAGTCATGAGGCAAACATGGTTCTCATTCCAAAACTGCTGTCCGATACTGGCCAGTTTGGATTTCCGGTATCCCGTGACCATCAGCGATTTCTCATGACGTTCCTACGACAATTACTACGACGACAAGTTCTAACAACCAAACAACTCAACGTGCTGTGAGCTGCAATCGACATTTTTACGTTTCCAATGTTCCTTCTCCATCGCGTCTCATTTACACACCGAGGTTTCAGCCAACAGGAGCAATTTAAGGCTCATTGTCTCGTCTGAGGACACTTTGACTTGCAGACCGGATCGAAAACCACTGACAGACTGATTAGCCAACGATCTCCTCCGGAGCCGCAGCCGCCTAATATGTCGACGTGACATTTTGTTGTGTCTTCTTTTTCTGAAAGCACGAATAAAAGGCCCCCCCATTACTTTTCCCTTTGTCCTTTTCTCAAACACACAAACAAAGGTTGATGGTAGATGGAACATCTCTGACCTGCCTTCCTTATCTGCATGCATTTAATTTGACCTATTGAAACTATAGTTATATAAGATTAACTGTAAAACGCATCAACACAAAAGACAAATATACTGTATAGAAACGTACCGGTAAAGTAAATCCTAGGAAAGAGTTTCCACAACAGGATTCACTGACGTCGTATTTAATATTGCTCTTGGTGAGTCATATTATTTAAGGGGCTCTGTCTTCATCGCAATAACCACTGTCATTAAGACCGAGAGGCTCCTTCTCTCTGTAGCCTTGAGTATAATAAGAAACAGAGGATGGGTTTCCAGGACTACTGTTCTGTATGTTGACATGATTCAACACACACACACACACACACACACACACGCACAGTGAAAGAAGACATGGCAAGTATACGGCAGCCTTCTGACAGCCCAGTCCTCTTGGGTTTGTTCGTCTCCACAGTCAAGCTGCACCACCCAGACAGCAGCTTTCAGCCGGTGCAGGGAAGATGAGACAGAGGGAGGGAGGGGGTGGGGGGGAGTCATGTGAAGAAGGGAACAAATTCATCTGCTCCTCAAAGAGAGATGTTTTTTTTCCCCCTAAAAATAAAAATAAAAGACTGATTTTCGGCATTTGGAGAAAGAAAAGTGCATAAATGAGAACATCCTTGAGCCTCGAGTCCACATTGTGTGTTTTTTTGTTTTTGTTCTGTTTGTGCTGCTCGTACAGTATCACTGTATGTGAGCTCATCACACACCTCTCACCTCCGCTGAAACACACTGCGCCCAAGATGGAGCGAAACATAACTGGATGTGACTACATGTGAGGGGAATTGAGATGGATTGGGACGCGGATCGATATCATGAAGTGACCGACTGCGCTGTGACGCTGGAACCCACAGTCCCCCTCCTCTTCTCGCTGCATCCCGCTCTCACTTTCACCACAGCATCATAAATCCACTGCTTGGTGTCGGCACAGGCTCATTAGTGGCTGATGTGGACGCAGAGTGGGGGTTAATAAGAGCCGGGTTTGGAGGGAAGACATTACAGGAACCACCTGCCTTCTGCCCACCACATCGCTCTGCCCCCTGCCTGTGACCCATCATACACAGCCTATACCAACCAACCTCACTGCCATCTACTTAAAAGCCCTCTCACTCGCCGTATCAGAGATCTATTTTTATCAGATTAAAGTGAGGGAGGCGGACCATGCGCCAACATGACAAGACAGATGATGGGGGTGAGGTGGAGGATGTGGTTCTCAGGGTGGTTGGGTTCAGAGGAAGAGGAGCGGTGTGTAAGGGGGGGGGGTGGGGGGTGGGGGGGCAACACAGTTGGACCACTTCTGAGCAAAATCGGAAAGTGGTGAGTAACACAGTGGCCTCGGTTAGGCAGCCCTGTCATCTACAATGTGGGTGTGGGCAGTGGCAGTGAAGAGGAGTGATTGAGAAAACAAGGGAGACAG
This sequence comes from Trinectes maculatus, assembly GCA_016785345.1. Taxonomy (NCBI): domain Eukaryota; kingdom Metazoa; phylum Chordata; class Actinopteri; order Pleuronectiformes; family Achiridae; genus Trinectes; species Trinectes maculatus. The sequence continues at coordinate 296,157 of JAFBJQ010000446.1, forward strand.
AGTGGTAATTCATCAGCCATAAATGAAATCTTTATGAGCGCCGCGCTGCGCCGCGAGGCCTCCTACAGAAAAGACGCCCTTCCGTGATTCCCCAGCTCCAAGGGGAAATCGAAAACCGGAGCTTTAAAACGGAATGTGGGATGGAGCATATGGTCGGCACACGAACAGTTATTTAATATTAATAATAATAATAATAATAATAATAATAATAATAATAATAATAATAATAATGATAGGAGAACACATGCAAACAATAGACGATGGTTATAAGTGGACATATGAAACTTCAGGTCGTCTTATAAACAACTCCAGTCCTGTTTGAATTAGGACTGCAGACCCTAACAAATGGTGATGTATTTTTCATATCGGATCAAATTTGAGAAAATTGACCGCGACAGATTGATCAAAAACATGTAGCACGTCGTACGTAAATGTTCAATCATATGGTCGCCATGTGATTCGGATCAACAAAGAGGCCAGTTCCAGGTGAGGGGGGGTGGTAAAGGTGAGATTAAATCGACATGTCTCAGACAATCATACCCACCCCTCCACCCACTCTCATGTCCACTGGAATGGACACTGAAAACATCAATTTTCCAAACAGCCCAAAGGGGAAAGGATTGATGCCGTTTCTGCTTTGTTCTTAATCCACTACAAATACAGTGTTTAGATGGAAGCACAGATGTGGTTCCATGACCTAACGAGTAACACACATAAAACAAAACACATAGTACACTGAGACGTGCGGAAAGTATACAACGAGCCTTTAGTGTGTAATCCCACCACTATCTGTTCTCCAGCATCTCACATTCGGTAGATTTAAGGAGGTTAGGAGAAGTGATTCAGAACAGCTGCAAGAATTCCAAAGCATCTTCAGAGTCAAGCTCAGCCCTCGCTGGGTCAGTCATGGAAGCTATTGGGAAGTTGTTAGCTACGGACACACACATGCATTTCGCGTTTTGCAAAGTTACTTTTTCATGTTGCAGTTTTTAAAAGTTCTCATTCTGTCCTGTAGACGTAGTTTCACGTGTTTTGCATTTGACATGGTTTCACGCTGACTGTGTATTAAAGCATCCTGAATGCCACATGTAACATTTTAAACACTACTGTTCCTTACTATTACTACTATTCTTTTTTTTTTTTCCAAATATCTAATCGGTGTAGCTTGCTATATTGATTTTAACATGAGATGACATTTCGACGGCCTTTTAAACATGAGGAAACAATTTTCAAACAATTTCAGCAATTTCCAAATAACAATTTGACCATTAAATTAAGTTTGATAGAGTTTCGAAATCTAAAAAAATCATGATGTCTCTAGTGCTTTTCTCCTTGAAGTGCCATCTTGGAACCGTCTTTGCGTGAGCGTGAAGCAGAGCACGCCTGAATCCGCGGGCGCCTCAAACATCATATACAGTGGGTCCTCGAGTTACGACGGTCTCGAGATACGTTTTCGTGGTTACGACACATCTCCCATGAACTTCCTTGTTTCGGCTTAAGCGGTTTGCCCCGTAAATACGTACAGGCTTCGCACGGGAACTAGTTGGTGCCGGCTCTCCAACACCTCCACAGCACAGCTAGGCTACTCATTACACTTGCGATATCAACCCCTACGGTGTGTCAAGAGGGTCAAGAGGGACAAAAGGCAATTCACCACAGTAAACTCTTATTGTAGGGTGGTGTTATAGCGACATCTAGTGGCACAACTTAGTATCTACCTTACATATGAATGTATGTTCCGACTTACGTTGAAATTCGGTTACGACACATTCTCAGGAACGGATCTCCGTCATAACTCGAGGACCCCCTGTATATTTATATATATCATTATACGCATCGAGTGCGAACGGGAACATAATGACCAAGACCTTTCAGCTTCGAGTGTAATGAGCATTTCCTTTAGATTTCTGATATCAACCGTGTAGACCCTGTGTTGTGAATAAACCTACGGTATCGCCACGATCCCGAACGCATCTACTTACCGGCTGCTGCTGCACCCCCCTCGCCAGCCGTCCATTTCACATAAGTAAACACAAGGCAGAGTAGCCTAGCTGTGCTGTGGAGGTGCTGGAGAGCTGGCAGGCGCACTGAGAGACAGAGAGAGCGCTCACCAACTAGTTCCCGTGCGGAGTCTGTATGTATTTACGGGGCAAACCGCTTAAGCCGAAACAAGGAAGTTCACGGGAGATGTGTCGTAATCACAAAAACAACGTAACTCGCGACCGTCGTAACACGAGGACCCCCTGTATATTTATATATATCATTATACGCATCGAGTGCGAACGGGAACATAATGACTAAGACCTTTCTGCTTTCGTCTGATATCTTTGCACCTGAGCAGGGCAGGTCAGCCATTACCGCTATGATTCAGTGCCATTATACAAGTGGTCTGGTATTGTTGGCCCCTGAGAGGTATCACTAACCACTGTCAAACAACCAGGCACAAATAATAAACGTATTTGGAAGATGGGGAGCTATTTCATGTCGCAGACTGAGTCATTTAGACGGATAATAGTAATGGTGTGAGAGGACTTTCTTTCGAGGCACAGACACGACCACCATCCAGACTTTAAACAAACAGCTGTCCGGGGTTTTCTGCCCGTGTCCTTTTATCCACAGCCACAGGACAACAGGCGAGGGAGACGAGACGTAACAATGACACAAGGGCCCTGAGATAAAGCAGCCTAATTTTCACCACTGCCCGGGTAGGCTGTGATGGACAGTGCCAATGTGCGGGCAGGGCCAGTGCCTCGCCGTGATGAATGGGTCCTGCGGTGCGTCGTGACTCACTCTGCCTCAGGCGGCAGCCAGCGTGCCCACACCCACTCCTCTCCTCCACTCTCGGGTGCTTTTCCTCTCTGGTGCCTCCTCTCCTGCAGCAGATGAGTCAGAGAGAGAGAGAGAGAGGCTGCTATAGTAAAGTAGGAGACGGCCGAACAAGGAGAGGGAATTACAAAAACAAAAACAAAAAAACAACACACCTGCCATTAGGGACGTTGATGGCTCACTTAATTCAATTTAAGTTTTTAATTTAAGTTTTTTAAAGTATTTAGTTTTTAATCTAAGGAGTGTTATGCTTTTTGTATCTGTTTTTCCTCGTCTTGGCAGATTTTTTTTGTTTTAGCTTCCGAGGGAGTTCTAATTGTTTGAAGCACTTCCCGGGCGAGCGTCCGCCAGGACGACCTCACTCTGGAGGAGAAGGGGAGAGTAGCGGGCGCGAGGTTGTCGGGGAAAAGAGCGGAATGCGCGTATAAGATGTGAAAACATTGGAGGAGAGCCTGGGGACCGTAATGCTTAACACCTGACAGCTATTCAGAACAGACCCACATCAGTCAGGATGTCTGTGATACTCACACACACACACACACACACACACACTAACATCATGAAGTGTTACCAGGTTGTGGTTTGCATGGCGACCATAGTCTGTGTATCTGTCACGAGTGAACAGGTGTTAAATTGTCGACTGGAGACTTTTGGGGGTCGCAACATGGAATTTCTCATTTGGCCGGTGGCGACTGAGGGACAGTTGTCCTCTGTCTGACACACTGAGGGTACGGAGGGCCGAGCAGAACGGCAGGACGGGTCCATTAAGTCTAATAATATCTACGATGGACAAACAACAGACTTAACAAGTCATTACTGCCATAATCCACTGTTCACCTCGTGTCAATGGCTCCATGGCCAGAAATGTGATGAATGAAGATTTGGAAGAGATGAAAGCTTAAAGGTCTGATAGTGTAAGTATATAAATCACAAGCACAGTGAAGTTCATATTAAGTTGTAAGCCCTTTCTGGAACTCATATATATACACAATGACTCATCAGCCTGGTAAGAGTGCACACTTTAATAAAGTCCAGTGAGTGATGATGAGGATTACTGTCCTACTGTATTCCACTGTGTAGGTAGTACATGTACACATATAGTGGTTTTTATACTGTGTTTATGTTTTTCATGCTTTTTACATATGAAGTAAGTGTGTAGACTTTGGCTTCCTGTCATTCATTCACATCTTGCACGACGTTTCCTGTAAAGAAACAGTTCATCCATAGAAACTGCCCGGTAATTACCTCGTTTACACGCTGTCGCTCTGCTTATTATCCCTACCAACACAAGCGACTCATATTGCGTTTGACAAATTGACAGGAATTACGCTTCTCTTCAAAAAGAATCCTGGCAAGACTCACTAAAGTTGCGGTAATGAACAACTCATCAGCTATGGTCGGCTCGTTAGCGCACATCTCAATCTGACGTGGACCTGAGCGTTCATCTGGCTTCTCGTTTGGAGTTTAGTCAGGGTCAGGGGAGCGGGAGTGGTGCTGCAGGGTCAGGAGTGTGTGTTAGTGTGTATGCGTGTGTTCGTTCTCACATATGCACAACGGATGGAGTGAATTACCCCGTGTGCAACAAGGCAAATGACAAAGCCTGCGTCCCTGTGTGCGTGTGTGTTTATTTTCCAACATGTTTGATCCATCATGTTTGATCGAAAACCTGCACACCAGCCCCCCATCCTTCGACCTGTACAAAAATAAACCTTTAAAGAAAAAAAAAAACACGAAAATTCTTCTGCTTCCTCCAGGGTCTTCACATCCTGCACTGACCCATGTAGGAGAGGACCTGGCTCGAGTCAGACCTCTCCCCTCCCCTCGCAGCAGCAGCACATCAACCCTAAATCACAACCTCTGCCCTTGACAGCGTGCGATGGTGCCGAAAACGTCTTTCCCAGCTTTTGATTGTGACGGATTATCCGGCGCGTAAATCATCAAACAAAACAAAAGAAAACTTTCATGATTTAAAAAAAAAAGGGATTTTGCTCCAATACATGAACCAATCCCCTCGACGAGTTCCTCAGTTTCAAAACAAAGCAAAGATGCTCTGAATTAGCACCAAAGATTAAACCCAATCTTTAAAATGCCCCCCCCCCCCCCCCCCCCCCCCCCTCTACCCCCCAGCACTTAATGTAGTGGGCTAATTCCTTATCCTCGCAAATAATCATAAAAATGAGATATCAGGGCAAAGGTCGACATTACGTCATCAAGGTTGCGGTGTAATTCATTAGCCGTTTTGGCCTTTTCCCATTAAGACTCATCGGCTCACTGACAGAGTTACAGTGCTGTGTGTGGTGTGTGGTGTGTGGTGTGTGCGCTTTGTCGCAATGTGAGGCCGATGTGAGTCGACATTCGAGACTCATTCGACTCTTGAGAGAATAGCTGCAAGAATACCGAATCCTAATAAATAACAATAACGGGCCGCAAATCATCCCGCATGTGTGTGTGTGTGTGTGTGTGTGTGAGAGAGAGAGAGAGAGAGAGAGTGAGCGATCGCGACCGACATATATTCCTGACTGTTTCCTGCTTTTTCCAGCAGTGATTCGTGTGTATGTGAACGACGGGGATATGAAAAGATAGATAGAGTTTGTGTGTGTGTGTGTGTGTGTGTGTGTGTGTGTGTGTATGTGTGCGCGCGCGTGCAAGCATTCCTGGAGATATGAATAAAGAACTGTGGTGAGAAGTGGGAGAGCACATGGGAGCAGTGGAGGTGCTTACTGGCCAGAGCAATGCGGAGAACCGAAGCGGGCTGGTTCTTCAGGGAATTCAATTCATTCCCTCCAGCTCCCTGACTGGGCATGAAACACATGGAACCGATAAAACCCCGAGAGTCATATGGTCCCGCTGAACTAAATACATGGGCTCCACGCCTGTAGAGAGACATGGAGAGAGATCACAGGGGAGGCAGAAGAAGTCCTTCACAGTATCTGAAGAGGAGCGAGATCTTCTCACTGATATCACACAGCAATAATCACTTCTGCTCCCCTTATCTACAGGGGGGTGGGGGGGATGAAGGGGTTTGTGAGCGTGGGGGGGGGTCAGTGGAAGCGTCGCGGCTCGCTCCCTGCGTTCGACCGGCTCACACGTTTCCACTCAGCCAATAAGAAGTTAGCGCTTAAGAATTGATGTGAATAAAACAAACAGAGATTATATAGTCGATTAAACGGTGCCACAGTAAAAGTAAACGCACAACGCGCTCCAAGTCGTCTATAGGCTTAACATGAAGCTAGTAAAAATCCTGTGGGGGGAAATCGGCGTAATGCTTTTCACATAAAAGCCGCACACGTGTTTTTTTCGTTCGCCTTGAAATCGCTCTCGCAATCATGGTAGAAGATATAAATATAGAAGCCTCCCGTTGCTCCATATGGGTTTGTCACGACTTTGTGACATTGCTACAGTCACACTATATGTGGCGAGGCAGACTGTGTAGAGACGTTGGTCTCAGGTGATATGGGGGGGGTGGGGGGGGGTGGGGGGGGGCTCATATCGAATGCAGCAGAGGTGAATGGGGAGTGCCTCCCTGTCATGACACTGTATTATACAGCCAACAAAAAGACCACACTTAACCAGTCCTGAGGGCCACAAACATACAATGGCCTCAGGGCCACATGAGGGGGGTGGGGGGGTGAAGGGGTTTGTGAGTGTGGGGGGGTCAGTGGAAGCGTCGCGGCTCGCTCCCTGCGTTCGACCGGTTCACACGTTTCCACAGACTCAGCCAATAAGAAGTTAGCGCTTAAGAATTGATGTGAATAAAACAAACAGAGATTATATAGTCGATTAAACGGTGCCACAGTAAAAGTAAACGCACAACGCGCTCCAAGTCGTCTATAGGCTTAACATGAAGCTAGTAAAAATCCTGTGGGGGGAAATCGGCGTAATGCTTTTCACATAAAAGCCGCACACGTGTTTTCTCGTTCGCCTTGAAATCGCTCTCGCAATCGTGGTAGAAGATATAAATATAAAAGCCTCCCGTTGCTCCATATGGGTTTGTCACGACTTTGTGACATTGCTACAATCACACTATATGTGGCGAGGCAGACTGTGTAGAGAAGTTGGTCTCAGGTGATATGGGGGGGTGGGGGGTGGGGGGGGGGCTCATATCGAATGCAGCGGAGGTGAATGGGGAGTGCCTCCCTGTCATGACACTGTATTATACAGCCAACAAAAAGACCACACTTAACCAGTCCTGAGGGCCACAAACATACAATGGCCTCAGGGCCACATGAGCGCCATCCTCTTTTTCAATTCTTTCTTTTTTTTTTTTTTTTACATTGAATTGACTGTATTTATATTTAAAGGTCAGTTACCAGAGATTAGAGATAATATAAGTGACACAAATAACAATGGTCTGGTTTCTCAACATTGTCTACAAATGTCACTTTTCACACCACACTATACATAGGCTCCGGCCCCGTGTTGTGTTTTCAGCGTTTATTTCCAGTTTGTGGGCTCCAGGAATTAACTCTCACGGCGCTGAGTTGGCGGTTGAAGTTTCAGAGATGAATATCTTCAAAACTATCATCGCGTGGCTTTTCGTGAGGTGCAAGTAAGTAGAAAAATATGTTTTTGGAATGTTGGGGAACGGATCGTTTACATATTTCATTGTGTATTTTGTATAAACATGTGTAAAATTTTTTTTTTTTTAATTCCCACACGTGCACGCACACACAATCACCATATTAATATGCTACAGTACCACTGTTTTCATCTATGTGCTCAGATTCACATGTGACTCACGTCTGACTCATTCGCATCCCAAGCTTCTCGAGAAGTCTGACCTAATTTTGTTTTTGCTGCCTCGTTGTCGTCCGTCCACGATAGAAAGAGGAAGTGAAGAACAATGTACAGTGAGTTGACTGAGTCAATTTCAGGACTATTTGGGAAACAGAGATCAGCCGTGAAGTGAGGATGATGAGTGAGTATGTGCTTTCATCCGTTGCCCGGTTGCAGGTTGCTGGCTGCTGTTGCAGGAGCAGATCTCAATCGATGGCAGCACTTTGGATTAAATTACAAATTGAGTTTAGCGGGGCTGTTTTTCCCCTCTTTATTTCTGCAGTGTCCCTCAGTGAGGCTCCACTGCAGGCTATTTACGGTGCCCTCTTCCTGGGTAAGTTAATAATGCGAGCCCAGCCTGGACGCAGCTCCGACACACAGGCCTGTACGGAGTCATTTGGGCTGGAATTGCTCTGACACACCCAATCAATCATGAAGTGGGAAGGGGTCATCCCCAGAGCAGTCCCACCCGTGCACCTCATGGCCTCTCACACCGGTCAATACCAGGCATTATTCTGATCATAATTGCGTTAGATTTTTTTTTTTTTTTTTTTGCAGCGTGCAGCAAAACACCATCCCCTTGGACCGGTCAATACCAGGCATTATTCTGATCATAATTGCGTTAGATTTTTTTTTTTTTTTTTTTTTTTGCAGCGTGCAGCAAAACACCATCCCCTTGGACCCACTTACTGGCAAGAGCTTTGATACGCTGTTGTTGATTCATGTATTTGTCTAAATTGCCTTATTGACCACGCTCATCGACTCTTTATTAATGGATTCAGTCTGTTGCACTTATGGTCAAACACACAGACCCTCCACAATCAAAACATCATAGTGATTATGAACCTGAGGGGGGAGCCGCTGTTCAATGAGACTAAGTGATGAAGCCCATAGGTGACCCGGCACAATCTGCTGTAGGATCTGGAGTAAACAAACCGTACATCAACAGCACCGCAGGAACAAACACACAAATGATTTGTGGTTCATCTTCACTGTCTAATGGCAACTTCAAAGACAGTCCAACCTGCACGCACAATTCCAATCTACATGTGTGTAACTTACAGTCGCTTTCACCGAGCGATGGCACAGAGGGCGGTGATGTCAGATTTGGATGTTTGCGAATATGAAAGCATGGAAACTCGCCCTCCCTGAATTGATATGAAAGCACGTGCTCATAAAAGGATGGCATTAAGTCGAGCTAATAGCTGTGCGATGTGTTTTAAGTCCTGGCGTGGGTGAGGTCCACAGTACGGCGAGCGCTGCTCACTGGGGGCCACATAGTGCAGCTGTTTATGGGCTCCACCGCAGGAGTCTAATGAGGGAGATTCAGTCAGGGTAATTACACCAAAGGTCGTGTTTCCCCATCGTCTGAGTAAAAGGTATGGCGGCGGGGGGGTGGGGGGGTGGGCGGTTGGAGCGGAGGTCAGGCATGAGTTGGTGGTGTTTGGCAGACAAGTGTAAAAAAAAGAAAAAGAAAAAAAAAGTCAGTTCAAAACAGCCAATTTAACAGCCCTTCCTCACAAAGTCTACACCACAGCCAACCCACGAGCTGCATGAGTGAACCCTGCTGCACACTTTCCTGTGCCAACGCCCACGCTGCCTCTCCGACAGGCCCCGGAAATCACATGACAAGACAGCCTCACTCCCTGAGAGCGTTTCTGGGGGCTGAAACCGCATCGGCCCGCCACAAAGTAATGGCGAGGGCCACTCTGTTCACAAACACCAAGTGATGAAAAGCCTCTGTGAAAGCGTGAGAGAGCGAGAGTGGGAGAGACGGAGAGAGAGAGAGAGAGAGGGAGAGAGACACCATGAAGAGAAGAGTTTGTCTGAGACATCAGGACGGCGGCTCCTTTTGTGAGCAGAAAACAGACGGGGAGTGGTGGCGGTTGGAGCGGAGGTCAGGCATGAGTTGGTGGTGTTTGTCAGTTCAAAACAGCCAATTTAACAGCCCTTCCTCACAAAGTCTACACCACAGCCAACCCACGAGCTGCATGAGTGAACCCTGCTGCACACTTTCCTGCGCCAACGCCCACGCTGCCTCTCCGACAGGCCCCGGAAATCACATGACAAGACAGCCTCACTCCCTGAGAGCGTTTCTGGGGGCTGAAACCGCATCGGCCCGCCACAAAGTAATGGCGAGGGCCACTCTGTTCACAAACACCAAGTGATGAAAAGCCTCTGTGAAAGCGTGAGAGAGCGAGAGTGGGAGAGAGAGAGAGAGAGACACCATGAAGAGAAGAGTTTGTCTGAGACATCAGGACGGCGGCTCCTTTTGTGAGCAGAAAACAGACGGGGATTTTTTCCCCGGGACAAAAACAATAAGTAATGCAGAGCGGGCCTGCGGGTATATGTGCTGTATATATGCTGTATATGTGCTGTAGATATGCTGTATATATGCTGTATATATGCTGTAGATATGCTGTAGATTACAGGACTGAACATGCAGGAGAACATGGTCGTTGTCGTGTGTTGGACGTGGACGTCATCATCATCAAAACGTTTCGATTCGCTCGACTGATAGAAACATAAACTCCTATCAGACAATACGTTTCTTCATTCAACGCTTCATTGCGTCACCATAAACGCACAACGTGCTTCACGGGAGTGGCATCTGCGGTTGTTGGGATACTGTGAGCCGCGGGGGTGGGAGTGCGGGTGATTCAGGGAAATCTGAAAGCAATAGGGGAAGATCCAGTCTACCACAGTCACAGCCGCAATCTGCCGTGTTGTCAAACAACATAAGAGCGGGTCAAAGGTCAAATGTGGACACATTATGAGAGCAACCCTGGGATCTCTTAAATCAATAAGCCACTCTCGTATCGCATACTTTGATGTTTATCTTAGAGGCTCGCCATGGAAACCAATAACACACAGCTCATGAGAAAACTCAGGGAAAGTTTGCTGATGGGAGATTTGCTATTGGGAATTTGTCTGGGGGTGGAGGGAGGTGTGTGTGTGTGTGTGTGGGGGGGGGCAGACAAATTGAGCAGCAATTACCGTAATCATAATTAGAGATTTTTGTGATTCATGTGAATAAGGATGACAAAAACGCTGCTATTACTCAGCACCTGACCAGGAGGAGTTGACCTTTGAGTGAGGAGGCAGAAGAGAAGAAGAGATTGTTGAGCATGAGGAGAGAACTCTCTCTGACCACAGGGCCTAACATCTCATTCTTTTTTTCTTTTTTTTGTTTTTTGTTTATCAGAAAGTTAGTATTCTGTGCAATGAGGACATGATTGTACCTGAAACAGAGCTGGAATAGGTTTTTGTGAGTGGGGATCACAGTAAACACAGGGATGAGTCATTGCCTGCAGTCACAGACACACACTCAGTAGAACCTGCAGAAAGAGATCTTTTTTTTTTTTTAATGCAAATTATGACTCATTGCAAAGCTAAATGGAACCAGCAAACTAGAAATAAGCTTTTTTTGTAAACACAAAGATTATGCAAATGAGTCTGAAAATGTTTTTTTTTTATTTCAAACCATGTTAAACAATGATCTAACCTCATTGTTTAACATTAAAGAGCTGGGGTGAGCACCCCCCCCCCAATAAAATCTGGGATATAAAAAACATGGACTGACGAAGAAAAGCTCCCGGTCGGCAAAAACAATACGCTCCCACTGCAATAAAGCCGACACAAACACTTGTACACAGGAGCGATTCTCGAGGGGATGGATGGAGTGTAATATTACAATAAAACGTTGCATTGATATGTTAATGTCCGATGATGGATTATGCAGTGGAGCTGACACTAAGGATGCAGGAGACTGTAAGAGCACCGCAGCGTCTGAAAGGATCTGAATCGAATCAACTAATCCAATCACTGCTTCAAAGTATATGTGAGATTGCCTCCTCGTATGATGTCTGGAGAATGTAAAGTCACGGCATTTTGAGTGACAGTTCTGAGAAAATGAGGACCAGTAAAGTGAATAAGACGTCATTTTAACCCAAGTACTGCATCTTCACACAAAACAACCTTGAACGCCATTTAATACAATCGCTAAATTAACAGGTATCATGCCACGTTACACCGCATACTGTACCACCACGTTCTCCTGATGTGATTATGAAGCCATGCGAGTATCTCATGCATGAACATGTGTATGGCACACCGCGCTGGCTCGCTGTAGACCCAGATGGAACTTTCTAATTACCATTGATTAACACACGGGGTTGAAATAGCAGCTGAACCCCAGGCGATCACCTGCCGACGCGGCCAGCTGTGCAGAACCGGTCGCTCCAGCGACGTGGATCCGCAGGCCGGGGTGTAACGTTTCGGCCTCAAGCAGCAGTGGGCTGACTTGTGGTCATAGCCCTTAAAACCGCCGCTGACAACCGTTTACATACCAACCAAGTCAGCCGCCATATAAAAGCCATGTATTTGGAGCGGGCGGCCTGCTGTTGTGACAGCCAGCAGACGTGTTGTAAAACGACTGTGGGTAACAACACAAGACTACGGACTGAGTTTGTGTGTTAAAGTTTTTTTTTTCTCGCTCATGCAGGGAAGGTGAAGGTTCAGTCAGCCAACCTGCCATTTTCCAACAATAGCCCGGTTTCTATTCAGAGCTGGACGCCTTTCAGCGCGGCAGCAGACTCGGGTTGATCATTTAGCAGCTCCACCGGAGCAGCTGAGGCCCGAGGAGATGTTTTCACACATTAGCCGATTAGTTTGGTCTCAATCAGGTGGCGTTTTTTTTTTTTTAACCGCTGCAAAATTGCTTCCATGCACAAGACAGTTTATCCAAACCACTGTGTTTTTGTGTGTCACTAAAAAAAAAAAATCCACTATAACGTCAACAACTGGACGTGAAGGAAAGAACAGTGGGGATTTCTATTTATTTGGTGCCACAATTGATTTTGTGGTCAGCATCAGTTATTCTAAGGTGCATTTTCAGTTCCACTGTTACAGTAATTAGGTTTGCATGTCACTAAGACGTTTACATAGCAAAAACAATTGCATCCAGATATCTCTTCTACAAATGTTGGACGTATGTTGGAATTCAAACGATGCACTTGCAAGTTATGGCACATTATGTAACAATTACTGGACAATGTAATGCCTGCAGGACTGCATCCATTCATAAACAGTTTGCACATCCCTCTCAGGGGTACCACATGGACAGCTGATGGGGATTGGAGATAACGCACAATATGTTTTTTTTCCCCGCCGACCTTTGTGTTCTGATTCAGACCCAAAAAACCATACGGCTGCAACCCCAATAATTCAAACTCTGTAATGCATAATGCAGCAAAGCACTCACTTGATTAGTATTACACTTCAGTCCGACCGGCTCGCTACGCATTAAAACAGGCCCTTTTGCATAATTAATAAGGCACTTGGTTCCAAGCACCAATTACGAGGGGTACAACGGCGGCGTCCGATTGAATGCTGCAGCCATCTGCTCCAGAGCTGGAGAGAGGCATAAATAAAGCTGGATCAGCCAGCCCACATGCAGGCCCCAACCAGCTGTGTCTTTGTCAATCCGGAGACATGAACAGGATGTTTCCAACCCAGATGCAGAGACGGGAGGGAAGAGGAAGACGGAGAGGAAAAGATGGTGACAATGGATGGAGGCCAAATGAAACAATTAGACAAAACGGGGAGAAAGAAAGTTATTATGTGATTGTTATTATGTATTTTAGAGAAAACAAAATATAACTTGGAGTAATTAGTGAAGGTTTTAAAAATGATATTGTATGATAGCAATTCTACAAGACTTAACATTTCTCAACATCAAACCAGTGGCATTCAAAGTCAGGACAAACAAAAGGAAAGAACAAACAACAAAACCACGGGCGCACAATCCCCTTCAGGCTAAAGGGACGCACATAAGTTGGAATGTCACAAAAAAATCATCATGTCAGAACAGATAGAACCGATCACAGACACCCTGACATACAAATGAGTCTGAAACCACAATGAACAGAGATGGAAATAACCGCATCGCTGTGTTCGGCCTGATCGGGGTTTGTAGTCGGGGTCGGCTGTGGTAATATGTCTGACAGTAAATCACTTCCTGTGAAGGAACAAGTGAAAGCGCGGGGGGGGTTGGAGGAGAGGGGAGACAGCTGGGAGGAGGGGGGGGGGGCTGAGCAAATCAGAAACATCTTTAGACTTTTTCTTTCCACTGGACAAATGTAAAGTCTCTCTCTCTCTATATAGATATAAATACAGATATAGATATATAGATATAGATATAGATATAGATATAATAAATAAAGCTGGATCAGCCAGCCCACATGCAGGCCCCAACCAGCTGTGTCTTTGTCAATCCGGAGACATGAACAGGATGTTTCCAACCCAGATGCAGAGACGGGAGGGAAGAGGAAGACGGAGAGGAAAAGATGGTGACAATGGATGGAGGCCAAATGAAACAATTAGACAAAACTGGGAGAAAGAAAGTTATTATATTATTGTTGTTATGTGTTTTAGAAAAAACAAAATATAAGTTGGAGTAATTAGTGAAAGTTTTAAAAATGATATTGTATGAAAGCAATTCTACAAGACTTAACATTTCTCAACATCAAACCAGTGGCATTCAAAGTCAGGACAAACAAAAGGAAAGAACAAACAACAAAACCACGAGCGCACAATCCCCTTCAGGCTAAAGGGACGCACATAAGTTGGAATGTCACAAAAAAATCATCATGTCAGAACAGATAGAACCGATCACAGACACCCTGACATACAAATGAGTCCGAAACCACAATGAACAGAGATGGAAATAACCGCATCGCTCTGTTCGGCCTGATCGGGGTTTGTAGTCGGGGTCGGCTGTGGTAATATGTCTGACAGTAAATCACTTCCTGTGAAGGAACAAGTGAAAGCGCGGGGGGGTCGGAGGAGAGGGGAGACAGCTGGGAGGAGGGGGGGGGCTGAGCAAATCAGAAACATCTTTAGACTTTTTCTTTCCACTGGACAAATGTAAAGTATTTTATAAAGCAAAAAAAACAAACATTGGTGTCTCTCTCTCTCTATATATAGATATAGATATAGATATATAAGGATATAGATACATAGATATATAGATATAGATATATAAAGATATCGATATAGAGATATAGATATAGATATAGAGATAGATAAATATGTAGAGATATAGATATATATATATATATAGATATATATAGAGAGAGATAGAGATAGATAAATAGATAAATATAGATATAGATATATAGAGATAGAGATAGAGATAGAGATGGAGATCGATAAATAGATAAATATATAGATATAGATGTAGATGTAGATGTAGATGTAGATGTAGATATAGATATAGATATATAGAGATAGAGATAGAGATCGATAAATAGATAAATAGATAAATAGATAAATATATAGATATAGATGTAGATGTAGATGTAGATATAGATATAGATATATAGAGATAGAGATAGAGATCGATAAATAGATAAATATATAGATATAGATGTAGAAATAGATATAGATATAGATATAGATATAGATATAGATATAGACATATAGAGATAGAGATAGAGAAATAGATAAATATAGATATAGATATATAGAGATAGAGATAGATAAATAGATAAATAGATAAATATATAGATATAGATAGATATAGATATAGATGTAGATGTAGATGTAGATATAGATATAGATATAGACATATAGAGATAGATAAATAGATAAATATAGATATAGATAGATATAGATATAGATATAGATATAGATATAGATATAGATATAGATGTAGATGTAGATGTAGATGTAGATATAGATATAGATATAGATACACACACAGAGAGCAGGATGATGGTGCTGCATGTGTCTGAGGATACACTCGTTTAAATGGAGATGCTATAAGCTGTAATCAGTGTTAACAGTGTTCAACACCAGCTGTCTGTGTAAACATATCCATCATGCAGCTACCTGAGTCATAACACTGCTAATCCATCCATAGCCTCCACAGACGTGGGTCTCAGCCAGTGGAGAGACCCACAACCAGAAACAACGCCACACAAGACATGAGAGCTATTATGTTGCTGCAAGGCCATAAGTTGATATCCATGCATAGGGAACCCCCAGTAAACAAACCCACAGACAATTACAGCCATCATGAGCAGAACTCTGCGATTGTGCAGCATCAGGTATTTGGACCCACAGTGAGCTTATATGGATTACAGACGAAGACCTACGCTGAGTCTGTTTTCTTTTTTTTCTTTTTTTTTACAGAAAGACAATACAATAGATGTTGCTGCCAGACGAGGGTTTTGTTTTCCTTCTTCCTTTTTTCCCCCCCGCTCTGTCGAGTCTTGGACGGCTGCCTGGCTCAGCTTAAACAGAAACAGAAGACAGTAATGGAAACTGGCCCCGTTTTCCTAAACAAAGGCTTGAAATTAAAATCAAATATTTGACACTTGTTGTTTTTTTTTATTTTTTGATCTTTCGCCGACAAAAAAGAAATTTCACACTTTGCGTGTGCATCTGTCCACAAAAAATGTGCATTGGTGATGTATTTTTATTTAAACAACATGTACATGAATGCGTATGATAGACAATTATTTGCCTTAATTTACATTAAAATAACCTATTGTCTGCACCTAATTATTTTTCACTCAGATAGCAGAGCGCTGCCAGCCTTTAAATACAGATTAATAATCATTTCTTTCTTCCCCTGACAGCAGCCTGGAAGGCATTACAGCAGCAGACAGCCCACGAGCTCCAGGAGCAGGATTAGCAGCATTAACCAGACGAATTAGCAGCCGACAGAAGAGAAACTCTCTCCCTGACATTCATAAACAAATCTCTAATTGTTCATCTAACAGCTATACTACTTTTGAGGCCACCCATGCTCAGCGTGGTGGAGCCAAGGTCAAGTTCACCTATTCCAAGTGATGGAAAAACAAACTGGTGAAAGTGTATCGCGCAGAAACGGGAGGGAAAATAAACAACAACAGACACACAACTTTGCAGAACAGTGTGTCATTTGTGGCGAAAATTGCGCTCTCCCACCCGGATTTGCTTATAATCAGAGTTTAAAAAAAAAAAAGTTGTCACAGATGTGACACTGATAAATCCGCAGCTCAGGGCCATGCTCATTTACATCTGCTATAAACGTCAACATGAGTAAAGAGAGGCGGTGTGTTACGCCGGGTATCAAAGAACGTCGCAAATGACACATCTCCGAGCGCCGCCGGTGCACAGTTCTGGCGCCGCAGGAGCAGGAGGTTTGTTTCGGAGAGGTTGTGTTACGGTGGATCACAATCCATGGCACCTTCACGTTATCCATCATGAGGCTGCCAGGGCGGGCAAAGGCCTCGACCCAAATAACAACAGATAGGAGCGCACAGGAAGTGTCACTAATGATGAATCGCAGTGATGACACTGTTTCCCTCTGGAGTCAAAGAGTATCTGTAGATACCATACACATACACATACACATACACATACACATACACATACACATACACGTACACATACACGTACACATACACATACTGTCATGGTGGTTTTGTGTTCTTCCCCCTCTCACCCCTTTCTGTTCATTGAGAGCAGGTGTGTGGCAGGAGGCCTAGCTGGTCTCCCAATTAGCAGCAGACGAGGCACACCTGATTTGGAGTCAGCTCATCACCTGCTCTATATAAGCCTGGTCTCTTCGCTACCTGTTTGCCAGATGATTGCCTGTGTTGGGTAGTTTACCTCTACCACCTCTTGTTTTTTCCTTGTGGTTTTTGGATTTTAGTTTTGGCTTGTTTTCTGGACAATAAACTATAGCTTCGCGTCAACCTGCCTGACTCAGTCTCTGCTTTGGGGTCCAATCTGCAAACGCTAACCTGACACATACACATACACGTACACATACACATACACATACACATACACATACACATACTCCATTCCTTCTCTGTGTGTTAATACACAAACTAAAATTCTCTATTATATTTGTGCTTTTATGTTAAAATTACATTTCACTCTTTGGCAGAAGTGGTAAATATTTTTTTTTCATTTCAACTATCACTGTAGTCGGTGTTTTCACAGTGCTGTCTGGTCCATGTGATGCATCGCCTGCCAGATCCAAACATTATTTTTTTTTCTCTGCTCGGTGGCTCCCAGCTACAATCAACCAGCCAGCACGAGAGCCACTTCATATTCTCCAAACACAGCCCGACTTCAGCTGATTTCTACAGGGAAAGACTAATCAATCACACTTGTGAGTCGCCATCGGTGTCACAAACACCTGAGTGACTGAGTGACTCTCGAGTGGGGGGGGGGGGGTTATAGAAGTGCCGTGCGACAACTTCAACTTTCATCAGACAGCTAATCACACATAACTCAATCATTAGTCGGCGCGTTGACCTGAGTTTAATCAGCAGCACCACACGCCTGCTTCCGGACACATGAAAACGCACAGGAGAATAAACAGAAGAAGAAGCAGTATCCCGGGAATGATGCACGGTGCAGGAGTGGAACAGCTACTCTGCAGGTAGTTATCTATAATCTTGTGTTGAGAGGCGTCAAGAGGGCATCTCTGCAGGGTCTGCATGCTGTCATCACACATAGCCAGTCTCACAGCTTCAGTGGCATGACCCGTTCTTCTGGTCTTCACTATAAATACTGTGAATAAGTGATGTAGAGAAATACCTGCCCTTTACGGTATTGATTTCATGGATTAGCTACATTTACTCAGGAAGGGTCTGAGTGCAGTTCAAGGGCAAAGGTTTGGAGTTTAGAATAGCTGCCAGATACAGTATACAACACATGGCCAACATTAGCACTCTGTGTGTGTGTGTGTGTGTGTGTGTGTGTGTGTGTGTGTGTGTGTGTGTGTGTGTGTGTGTGTTAGAATGTCAAATAAAGGAGGAAAAAGGTTAAATTAAAGATGAAAACGAAGCTTTTGGTGACAGCGATGGCAATAATTTCCAACATGCAGAAAAGAGTTCATCGAATTTTCCTCACACAAATCAGATTATTTTTGTTTGCTCTGTGAGTTTCTTTTCCGTACGAGTGAAGTGGGATGCATAGGGAATGTCTGCATCAAGTGAAAACACATATTTGAACATACCACAAAACAGAAGTGGGAAAGCGCAGACGATGTGCCGACAGCAAAATCGCCAACATGATATTTAAAACTTTTCGTGTTGTAGCGATGTTTTGTAAAGGCAAACTGACCCAGCTCAGAAATGATGCAATGTTATGTCAGTAAACTGCCAATACTACGCTGAAGTGTTTCCCATTACAGTCTGTGTGCCTTCAGATGATGTTCGCAGAGGCTAAATCCCCAATGCTGAAAAGGTTCAAGGTTTCTGATTCTGCTTCCAAGTCAACAACCCAAAGAGCCAAGATCCCGGAAAGTGGAAAGTCCTGCCTCACTCAGCCTGATCCACATGTTGCAGACATGTTGGCATGCGTCCATCCATAAGTGCATACATACATACATACATATATACATACATACAGGAGCAAGGGATGCAGATAGAGGTCAAAGGGCAGAAATCCATTACTTCACAACACCTGAACTAATGCAGCTTTCTATAGGTCAAACATGTAGGTCATTTAAGGGACTTAAAGAAAATTATTTTGTTTTGATTGTTTACTGAACCATAATTAATGCACTGCTGGTGTGGTCTGGGACGTCATACAGCCAGATGGAGGACATGTCCTTTCTATTACCCACAACTCTACAGGAGTCAGAGCACAGCATGTTGGGACCTGAGTCCTGACTATTTGAAATAACTTGTGTCATCAAGCTCCACCTAACCTCTCTCTCTCTCTCTCTCGACCTGTGCATGTGTGTTCGTTAACGTTCTAATTTCCAGCGCCACTCCACAGCCTTGTTCTGATTGGCTGCTTCGCCTGCAGAACAAATAAATACACTGCAGCGCTATCGCTTTTCCATACGGCGCAGCTCCCCTGCTCGACAGAAACATGTCAAATCACGCAAATAAATGGCTCCCCTGTAACCCAAAGAGTGTAATTGCTAAGATCCTGAACCCCTGCCTGATCCCTTCCTGAACATGAGAACCAGTAACCCGCTACCCCCACTCCCAGACCTGAGGACAGGAGGCGCTGTCTATACTGAGCACTTTAACACCCCACTCATTTTTCTGCCACCCATTTCTGGTACAAGACAGGGAGATCCCCCCCACCCCACTCCGTCTCACCTCACCACTGAGATGTCAAACAGTGTGCAACATCAGCTAAACGGTAAATTTAATGATTCCCACAGGGAATTAGGGCCAATCCAGCAAAAATTATGTCGGACTCAGCAAAAATTATGGTGAATACAGTATCATAACAGCATCATCAAGCAACTGGCAACTACAAGCTGATGTCTGAACAGTGGAACAAATAACAGTCAATTCAACTGCACAAATTAAAAATATATGTTTTGCATATATTCAACAGCCTTGTCAAAAATGATATCAACAACAGTGGATGATGTGGAGATGTAGGAAATGTCCACAATGGGCAGAGTTTTGCACAAGGACCTTTGACCTCAACCTCTTCCTTTAACTCTGACCTGCTCCTAAACCCAAAATTGACACCTCCACCATGTTGCTGTTTAACTCTGGATGCAGCAGTAAACAGATGGATATTTTCCTCCGCCAGTGATATTCAATAGGTTCGGTGCAGATAACCTGTGGGGCGCAGTAGGTATACACACTCGGCTCAGAGCTGTTTAACTCTCTGACCTCCTCTATTTGACCCCAGAGGCCACAGCGAGGCAGCTCTGCTTCAGTGATCGTCTGTGAGGGATCGCTCATCTGCAGTATCAAAGTCAAATGAATGTTCCTTTTGCACCAAATGACTGTTGTTAATGTCCATTAATATTAAAATTCAACAGTATCCAACAGCCTTGTCAAAAATGATATCAACAACAGTGGATGATGTGGAGATGTAGGAAATGTCCACAATGGGCAGAGTTTTGCACAAGGACCTTTGACCCCAACCTCTTCCTTTAACTCTGACCTGCTCCTAAACCCAAAATTGACACCTCCACCATGTTGCTGTTTAACTCTGGATGCAGCAGTAAACAGATGGATATTTTCCTCCGCCAGTGATATTCAATAGGTTCGGTGCAGATAACCTGTGGGGCGCAGTAGGTATACACACTCGGCTCAGAGCTGTTTAACTCTCTGACCTCCTCTATTTGACCCCAGAGGCCACAGCGAGGCAGCTCTGCTTCAGTGATCGTCTGTGAGGGATCGCTCATCTGCAGTATCAAAGTCAAATGAATGTTCCTTTTGCACCAAATGACTGTTGTTAATGTCCATTAATATTAAAGAACAAAGTCAACAATGATATAAATCATCATATTTTAAGGTGAAGATGTTTTTTTTAAGGTAGGGGTCAAGTTAAGGTCAATATAAGTGTTTGGGTTAGGCAAGTAGTAGTTAAGCTTAGGGTTAGAGTAATACTCCAGAGCATTATTGTAAGTCATTGTAATGTCCTCTGAAGTTTCGAGACCCTGTGTGTGTGTGTGTGTGTGTGTGTGAGAGAGTGAGAGAGAGAGAGAGAGAGAGAGAGAGAGAGAGAGAGAGAGACAGTGAGAGCGCTCTGCGGTTCAACCAGCGGAAATGAAAAGTGTTTTTGAATGTTTTCACAGTTCGGTGTGGGACGGTTCGGGGACCTGAGGTTTGGGTGAGGGGTGAGAACCATGCTAATCGCAACCATATTTCCAAAACATATTTTGACACAATCCCACGCACCTAATAGATGGACGCCCACACATGAAACTACAGTATCGCCTGTATTCTAGGAACCGGCTTATACATATATCATATCGTTTGCAATTCAAAACTATTGCATTCAAAAATGTGGTTTTGATAAATGAAAAAAAAACAAAAAAAAAAACTGTCAACGTCAGCACACTTGAATTTTCTAGCTGGAGTCACTTTGCACATTTATGCCCACATTATTCCAACTTTATCCTCCTGTTCTCCACCACCACTAACACAACTCTGAATCCTTCTTAAACAGCAGGAAAAATATGTACTTTCTATTGTTTGTACAATACGCCCATGCAAAATGAGTTGTGTGTTCTGACGGCATGTGGTTGTGTTGCTCCCACCAGCCAAGCATCACTCCCACCTTACCCCCTATAGTGGCACACCCTCCTCTAAAAGCTTTTTTAATTATGGCAGCCATTAAAGCCGGGCCGACTCTGTGCTCTAACTGATGGTAGAGTACGCACCACCGCTCCTGTGAGCGAGCCACCGGCGCACATGCACTTACACGACCACACACACAAATCCATGTACATTACACAGAGACGTACATGTCATAAGACACACTGACGTGCATGCAAATGCACTCGTGGACACAAAATGCTTTGACCAGACGAGCAAACAGGGTCCAGTGGCATTAAATCTGTCTAATCATCTCTCTTTTTTTGTTTTTTTTTTCCCGAAGTCTGCTAAAGTGATCTTGGTTTGCCCTTATCTACTCAAGAGAGACGGAAAAGGACAGAAGAAGAAGAGCAAGGCGGATCAGGATGAAGAGAAAGGTGGGGGTAGGGTGGGCGGGCGGAGGCGGGGGGGGGGGAAGTGGCAGCAAAGAGCAAAGCTGTAAAACATTTTTCCATGTGTGTCTTTTAAAATGGTGTGTGTCTGATGCCAGATTGCTCACATTAAAAAAAAAAAAAAAAAAAAAAAAATATATATATATATATATATATATATATATAGCTATACATAAATGCAGGGCTAAAGGGCAGCGAGACGGACCAGGTGACTCACACTGAAAACCGATAAGTACACTGTCAATTACCAATTTCCTCTCATAAACCAAAAATGAAAATGGTCAATGACATCATGTGCCTGATGAGCCGTGCCGCTCAGGTCTGAGGACGATAATGAGGAAACCTAAAGATGGCCTCGCTGACTGGGAAAAAAAGGACGTACTGGACCTTTAGTTGAAGCGCTCTCAGGTTGTGTTTAAGTTTATGGGATCCCAAGATCATCTGGACCACATAAGACACTAATTCAATAGTCACTGTTCTAACGACATATTCGACCCCGGGGCTTCGTGGAGTCACACTTGCTTCCTGTTTGGGCCAATGGGGAGCCTCCGTCAGTGGTCAGACAGGCTGCTACATTGGCTCTCGGGTTACACAGACTGGGTCTGGGAGCCCCAGTGGTCCCAGGGGTAGTTTGCGGAGGTGTCCATATGTGATGTGCAGAAGCAGGGTGGGGTTCTGGGAGGGTCACGCAGCCAAAGAGATGCAACCCTACCCACTTCAAAGAGTCACTGTCCCTATCCCTGAGGCCACCCCGCACCCTTTCCACCAAAGCACCCCCACAATGACCAATGACGTGAAGGCCTTGAAGTCGGACACCTTCCCAGCAGCTCCGCATTGTGACCTTCTGTGTCTCTGGTGCTCAGAGCATCCCAGCTGATGCTGGTGGCTCCACTTTGATCTGCCCTAAACGAGGTGTAACTTGAGGAGCCCACATCAGGACCACCAGACTCCCTGCGATATTATCATATAGACCATATGGAACGATCCGGCTACACTATCTTTAAGAGGAACCTCTTACGTTACACGTATATTGAAATATATTGGAGATCTTTCAGGGTGAGGGACAAAGGAGAAGAGGCTGAAATGACCACAAACAAAGCCTCACCTGTTCTCTGCGTTGTAATTATTCATGTGAAGAGGGGCCAGGGGTGGGGTGGGGTGGGGGGTGGGGGTCTGCTGAGTGATGAACCTCTAAAAGGATGAGAGATTCCTAGTATCTGATGACTGGTAATTTAATAATGAACAATTTTTGGTGTTTTCTACTAGTTTTTACTAGTTTTCTTTTATTGCAACATTTATTCAGTAACGTTGTTGTTTTTTAAGAGCGCTCGAACTTTTGATTCAATTTTGTGCACATTACAAAAAACAGCCTCCGCGGAGCAAGATATTCCATCATAGTAAATTGGAGTCTTCATTTTATTACATTTAAGTTTGTTTTATTGCTTTTTTTTGTTTTCTGTTTTTTTTTTTTTTTTTTTGCTGTGGTCAGTGATAGCATTACAGCCTGACTAAGAAAAATGTGGGCCGGAGTTGGAAGTTAATGGGCCTTTACTATAAATAGGAACCGCGCATATTCTCCGTTAACCTTGCACGTTTGAGGTGATGGATACAGGCCTCGCCACCGATCGGCGCCCTCATCAGGGAGCAACCGCAGCGTGACCGAATGCAACAGCTACTGTTTCTCTGTGTTGTTTAACCAGTACTGACGGCCATCACTCATGGTGACGAAGTCAACTCCAGTGTCCCAGTGTCAACTCCAGATTTTTTTTTTTTTACTTTTTTTAGTATTATTAGAGGGATATTTACAGGTACACATATATATTTATATGGAAGAAAGGTGCCAGGATGAAATATACTGGTGTCAAGACTGAGTCACTCTCACCTCACATCATGTCAAAACACAAACAGCAATTATGCACAGAGTCAATAACGGCCACACACACACACACACACACACACACACGCCTGGACCCAAATATGAGCTGCTGCTGGGTCAGCAGGCAGAGTCGCGAGTAATAAAAGCACAAGAGCGGATGGAGATGAATGCAGGTTGAAAGTGTGAACATAGTTGGATGAATACACAGATCAGGTGTCATTCGGTGGAAACGTCGGCCAACTGCACCGTCTCCTCTAATTAACGCCACCTCTCTGACTTTTTGATTTCCTTTCACAACGCTGTGCCGGATAGTTGCCACAGTGCAGCTGCAGGTTGTCCTGCGCTTGTTGTTGTGTTGCGAGGGTGAAAGAAACTGCGATGCAGCATTGTTTCAGTCCTGATGACGATGCATTTCTGCCATTTTTTTCACTGGGTTTTTATGAGTCTGAAAGGTTTCAGGAAGTTTACGAGCCCACAGAAATATGTGGAACTCTCTTTGCCACTCTGCCCTTGCAGAAATTAAGACGGCTATAATTTATCTTAACTATCTGGAAAGTGTACGAAAAACAAAGATATATATAAAAAAAAATGTTTCGAGTTATAAATTCACCAACACTGACTGTATAACTGCTGAAATAGTCATAATAAGTTTGACCATTGTCTGAATCTGGACTGTGGTCACTTTGCAATGTCGCATTTTAAACTTGTCACAACCGACTCAGTTAGATGATGCTTTGGCAAGAGAAACACTATCTCCTAATTATTCTTTTCAACATCTTTGGTTGCATATGTGCAAATTCTTCATGTCTAAGCCGTGATCTCTTTTCCTGCAGCAGGTCCTTGGAATGCGTCCTGTCAGTCTGTCCACCAGACCTGCTACTTCACAGGCCACTACCTCTCCACATCTGCCATGACCTCCAGGCTGTTCTGGGATATTTGCTCCACCAGTAGCATCTTGACCGCAGGTGAATCTATCTCTTTACAGTGGTTGATGAAAATGCATCACATTTACTGGTTTAACATCTACATCCAATGCCCCTGTTTGCTTAATAGGACCATACCATTTAAATGGTAAATTTAGCGCGATATAAAACTGTCGCCTCAAAATCGAGTTGACCTGCTCGCATTGCTCGATGAAAGGTATCAATTCTCCGGGGCTCACAGAGGCTTGTGCCAAATATCAGTCATATCAGCCCATCCACTGTTTGTTAAAGTATTTGGCTCTGGACCAAAATCCTGGATCGACAGCAGCCAACAATCCCTCCCTGCAGCCACACTAAGAGCATGGATAAAGAGATTTGAGGGGGAACATTTGGATGAAACCAGCCTATGTGCCTGAGACTCCATGTCAAGGTCTGGAAGTAATCCACTCCTCCTCAGTGACGGAAAAAAAACACAAAGAAAGGCAAATTATAAAGCTGACAAGTCCCAAATGTGCATCCCTCCCCATGCAACTCAATTAACCCTCAGAGGTACATTTAAAGCTAGCATTCAATCGGAGAGGTGGACAGTGAGTGTTATACTCGTGGGAATGTTGTTTTTTTTTGTGGAAAATGTACATGGACATGAAAACACAGAGGCTGTGTTTAAAACGTCATGCGTTAGCGGATGATGATCAGAAAAGACTGGGATTTTGGGGTCAATCTAATACGCAGAAGAAATTGATGTTTTCTTCTCTTTTGGAAACGGAGGAAATGAAACACAAAGAAAAGTGGGATCTGTGTAGGATTAATGGATTCCGAGCGTGTAAACCTCCGTGGAGCTGGAGATTTGATTCTCCTCCATCCGTTTAGGCCTCCCCTCATCCCTCAATCCACATTTAAACCTCATCTCATCTCTGAACTCCCCCGTGTCGCCGTCTGTCATCGCTCCGTCTCTCCTGACCGGTCCTCATATTGTCCTCATGTGCTTCTCTCACACTGAAGACACTGATGAGCGGAGGAGACGGTGACAGAGTGCACTGTCACCCGGCAGCTCGTGGAGGTTCAGTCAGACCGTTGTTACAGTGAAGGGTCTCGTTTATTCACATCTGTGGAGATTACAGATTGAGACTAAAGAAATGGGTGGTGGTGGGTGGGGGTGGGGGTGGGGGGACATGTTAATTTCTTCACAGTAAAAGTTTCCATCTTTCACTGTAACTGAAGTATTCTGCTCTTTTGAAACACAGACCATACATCACACTGAAACAGAACAGACTCACACTCATGTGCCAGACCTGACGCTTGACGTTATCCTCGTGTCCAAGAACAAAGACTCTGGTTATTAATAGTTACGTGCTTTTCACAACAGAACGGAAGTGTTCGCACAACAACACAAACCAACACAACAACCTGCCAGCCATGGATGATGGATGTCTAATGATGTCCACGTGACAGAAGTTTGAATAGTGGCAGAGGTGTCAGTTGACTCCAAGGGGTTTACTTGGGTTACAGCTCCCCCTAGTGTTGTTTGAAATTAGTATGGCCTCTGGATCACATCTGGATACATGCAGTTTAAGATTTAAGTTCAACAAGCACATCTGCATCACGTAAGAGCTGGCACTGAGGGACTATTTGACAAACACAAAATATTGTCCATTAAATATTTTAATTTGGTGTATTAAAAAGGGCAAATTCACCAAATCACAAAGACACATATTTTCTAATTTAACCAAGGATGAAAACATTTATAACATAGATATTGCTGCTGTCACTCCGACATAGTAACTTTATGTCAACAAATGTCAGCGTGTCCCATTTGAAACATAATATAATATAATATAATATAATATAATATAATATAATATAATATAATATAATATAATATAATATAATATAATATAATTTCTCAAAATACACTCTGCATGGCCTGCAAAAGTGACACCGGACACTAGAGGGCAGCCGATACTCATGGATAAATCCTGGCGTGCCGCTCTGGGCCCTGTCTGTCGCCTGCAGCTCCTCATTCAAACAGAATTATACTGTGAAATGGGATTAGGTGTGGAGCAGTGCAGTGATTGAGCACAATTATTGGAGTTTGGCGGTGGGAATGGAATAAAGAGGAAATGCGAACACGCATTCCTATTTGTCATGCTGATGGGAGTAGTCTGTGAAACAACATTATCTTAAGACCTGGGTGTCAAATGGTGAGCATCTTAACATCCACAACGCCCTTTTTTTCCCCCTTCTTCCAAGTAAGTAAAAAAAAATAGTAAAGTAAAAAAATGGCAGCCGCTTGTCTGGCTGCTCCCCAGAGAGAATACAGACAGAGTTATGGCCCTATAATTATGTGCCAGAGTGAAAGTGTGTGTTTGAATGAACGTGCTCGGTTTTAAACGGCGTTTTATTATGGTTGCTGTTTCTTCAGATCGTGGGCCGGGGAGCTGATCTCCCTTTATAGGTTGCTGTTTCCTCTCCCACAGAGCTCGCCGATACCCTGGGCAACTGAAGAGGCTGGCTCGAATTATACTGAGGCACGTTTAGCGTCTAAAATAATCTAATAAAAAAAGAAAAAAACGAACGAGGGAGCGAGATCAAGCAACCCCACAAGTTGATGATCTCATTCCCATCTTTCATCAGCATCCCCTGCATCGTAATGAGCAGCACATCTATCTGTGTGTGTGTGTGCACATAGTCAGCCGGGAGGACGAGACTTTGATGTTCCAGTCACGCCGGACAGACGGGGACCTGCTCTCATCACGCGACCCCTCAGCTCTGACCTTACACCTCCAGGGCTGTTGGGTGAAGAAGCATTAGGCCCGTGAGCCAATTAACCTCTGATCTAAGATCAATTAACCCCTTTCCAGCAGCACACGCAGATAACACCGTACACGTTATTAGCAGGTGCAGGAAAACCACCCGACCAAAGGCTTTCAGATGTTGATCAAAGACACAGGATAGACAGGGGATTGACCTGGTGACAAAGACACACACACCTCAGATACAGCAGAATGCAGATCAGTGTTACAGTTAAAGGAGGAGGAGGAATGGGAAAAACCATAAGAGATGGACAGAGTGAGAAAATCTCATCTATGAGTCTAATTAAGCAGAAATGGAGCTGTTGCGCGTCGGGGGAGCTGCATAGTGACATCGTGCATTTCAGTCCATTAACCTGCCCCTAATGAACAGGGTGTTATTGGAGAAAAGATTTTTTTTTTTTTTAAAGGTGATAGTCAGTGGTACTCGCCGCGTACATGTCGATAGACCTCAGCAGGCCTGCGGATCACTGCTGGACTGGGGGGTGGTGGTGGGGAGGGGGGCAAACACCACTGATCACCACCTCCGTGATGTGATAGCATGAATGAAGATGAGGCGTTGTGACACATTCCTGGAGCTTCATATCCCAGCTCTCCATCACCATATGGCATTGGAGTTGTTGTTGTTGTTTTGACAAGCAGTGGTGTGAAAACAGACCCAGACTTTCCCCAATCGATGTGTCTTCGCTCACCCACCGACGTCCACCGACGTCCACCGACAGGTCCGGTGTTCAAGTTGTCTGTGCAGAAGTGAGACAGGCCAGGAGAAGCTCATGTCAGCCAGGTGGAGCAGAAGCCTGCTGTTGTTCAGCCAGCAGTTAGTGAATGAAGTATTTGCATCTGATTGGATTCCGTGCAGGGAGGATTTTTAGAGGATGGAGGAGAAAAGGGGAGATGGTTGGATAAGGTGGAGGGAGGGGGAGGAGAGAGATGGGGGGGGGTACACACACACACACACACACACACACACGCAGAGGGAGGGAGCAGAAACTGTTAAAACGTGCGTCCCCTCTTCCCGGCTCCTCAGCTCAGTCCCGGCTCCTGCGCAGGAACAAGCGGCTCCATCGCTCCATGGCCCCCGGTGACCAGATGTGATTTACCCGCCGCCGCTGCGCTCTGATCCGGGATCTCTTCACTTGTTCGCATGGATGAGAGCAGCTCGCCGCGCATTCATGGATTTCTCCATCACCAACTAATGTGACTCAGCCCCCGGGAGTGTGTGTGTGTGGGGGAAAGAGAGCGGACTATCAGGGGACTCCGAGGGGCTTCCAGCGGGTCTCAGCTGTCAGGCAGCGGCACTTCCAGCCTTTGCCACGGACATGGGGACGTGCGTCAGCCGGGAGGGATCCGGTGCCAGAGGAAGAGCATCGTCCTGAAGGAGGAAGAGCCCGTTGGAGGGATTTCTTTTTTCATTTCATTCTTGTTTTGTTTTTTGTTTTGTTTTTTTTGTTGTTGTTTTTCCGCGACTGGAGAAATAAGGAGAGGGAGGGGGGAACCGTGGGCTTTACGCACCGAGACGATGCATCCAAACCGAGGCTTCATCCTGCTGCTCCTCAACGGAACCGCCTGCCTGGTAAGACACCAGCGGCACACACTACTTATGACCACTGCTCCAAGATGACCTGATGTCAGCCCGCTTCCGCTTCCACCCCTGCGCCACACGCCACAAAAACAAACAAACAAACAAACATAAAAAACACAAAAACTCCCAAACTCGCACGTGAGAGCGACCTGCTCACAGCCACGATGATAAAACACGTAGTATCTCGTGCACAGGTGTAGAGATGATTCACACACACACACACACACACACACACACACACACACACACGTTACAGTGCTGGTCGCTTCAGTGCGCGTTTCTGCTGACGTCTGATTATTTTTCCTGCACTTTATAAGAATAGTCACGTGTTGGCTGAAACAACGAAATAGCAGCGCGCGTGGGCACCAATAAAAGACCTACATAAGATAAACGACACGCGAGACAGGTGTGACAGTTCTTCAGAAGATGATTTTAAAACAGCACCATCACTTCATGTTTGCTTCATAAATGACTGAGTCACGCGACCAATCAAAAGGTCTATAGTTTAAATGTGCGTTTAAAAGAAATTTTACTCCAAACAGCTGCAGGGGGAAATGGCCACGTGACAGTTTTGTGTGGTGATATATATATATTTATATATATTTTATTTTTTTAATATTTTTTTTAAATATAAGATGAGACCAGTTAACACAGGAGTCTTTTTGACACAGCTCCACCCTTCACCAGATATTTCACCTTGTGAATAAATACACACACACACACATACAATGAACTCACATTCACAGATGCAGAGAATCCACAGAGCCATTAACCTACTCTTCAACTCAACTCATTAACATACAGTAATAATTGTTTACTATACTAATTTCCCCCCATACCCCTCTCCTCAGGACCCCACTGACCTGTAAACACCAGATGTGTAGACATAAACCATTTCTCGCCAATACCCTTGCAATTACACTTCTTTTTACGCGCTCTCCTCTTTCATGCACACTTGCAGATTTATTAAAGAAAAAAATATATATCTGCCTTTAATGAGCAATCAGCTCTGGATTCACATGAGAGTGAAAACATCCTCCCTCAAACCCCTGGGCTGAGGCGAGTAGCTTACTCAACACAGGGCCCAGGAAACAAAAAGCACAGAGAACGCCTTTAAGTGATGCATCCCATTGTGTTGCCACCTCCTAAAGGATGACCTTGTGCTTTTCATATGACGGTATTGTTCAGGTGCTCGGAGAGTAAAGCGCTGGCCGCTTTCGCCAATTCTATCAGGTCTATCTATCAGACAGTGGTTGAAAATGATAGAACGTGCACAGACTCTGCTCTGAGGGGAGGAAAAAAAAAAGAGACCACACGTTGTTTTAAAATATTGGGAGATGAGCGCTTTTCCAGTCGTGGTATAAGTAGATACAAGAGAGTGGATGATAGGCTGAACAATGACTTCTGTGTTTTGTCTTGGTTCTGGGAGGGTTTTGTGAGCTGCAGGGCTGCTACACAGCCCATTGTAAGCCGCAGGGTCTGTGGCTAATGATAATGAAATTAATTGGAGCCACTTCCCCCTCACCAACCCTCCAGACCATGTATCTATGAAAAACATACATGACATCCCTCAGCAGGAGATCTTGGGTAATTCATTAGCCGCATGACATTGATAAATTATGGAGCAATTAATAAATTAAGTAACTTTTTTCCCTTGCAGCAGAGCACGATTAATAACCACGTAAGCCCACGGTGCATTAAAAATTCAATTTGGACGATTTTCTGTTGCAATAACTTAGAACAATTCTGAGACGGGGTTCAAGTCTCAGGGGATCTTTTGCAAATGGCTACTAATACAGATGACTGTTAACACAAGGTGCCACTCCGGTTGTTGTTTCTAAGATGAATGATGTGTTTCAGATGTTAATTATGCTCTGGATTTGAATAGGAGGCTTATGAATAATATAAACCATCTCCGTAGCATAATTGACTGCTGGAGAAATGATGTTTATTCTTGGCAGCGGTTCACTCGACTGGTGGTGAAGTGACTGGATTTATTTCATGTTCACTAAATAGCTGGTGTGCATGCACCCAGGGAGCAATCTGCCCAATATTTATGGTGATAGTTTGATATTTGGTGTCCTCGCTCTGGCCTCATGATTCGCAGTCTTGGCAGTGGTTTGCTGGTTAAGCAGAGCCAAGAAGTCAACTTGAGCTGCAACTGCGTATTATTTTTAGTCACTAATTAATCAGATGTCTTTTAGTATCATAACATTAGAAAAAAAACTGCTCAAAGCATTTCCTTCAATCACCAAGGTGATGCATTCAAATAATTAAGATAACATTATAAAAGGACCTATAACTGTCAAGTTTGTCATTTTTGCTGGAAAATATTACGTGACACTAAAAAGTGAAATGAAAACGTCTTAATTGTCAACAAAGTAGTTGCTGTAACTTTTTGCCTTTGCCAATAAACTGACTGATTAACAGGCTAATTCCCTCAGATGAACTGTTAATGTCACAGTCTCTGAATACAGGCTTGACGCTGAGCAGATGCGGCAGCTGATAAGTGAACTGAGCTCACACCGTTATGCACAGGAAGGCGCTTATAGAACGCGATTTGGCACGCTGGCAATAAATAGAGCTGGCACAGGAACGGCGTTAAGGTGAGGAAACGTGGAGGAGCGATATAAGGTGCTAAAAAGTGAATACATTAAACATCTGGCTGCGATTTTTATACACCTCATTGACAGTCATCACAGTTTCCCTTCTTCATTTTGTGCACAACATCCAAGATGGAAGCCCTTAATCCGCGTACTGTGTAATTACAACTGCAGCACTATACCTGAATAATGCACAGCACAAGGTTGACAGTCTATATCCCCTGACCGAAACGGGGGGGGGGGTTAACGAGGTAAACGAACCACCAGTAGGAGAATCAGGAGCCCTCACATGGGGCATTGAACTCAACTGCTCCAGTGAACTGTAGAGACTCTCTCTCTACTGCTATCATCCCATAACCGCCCCCAGGTTCTGTAGAAATAAAGAATAAAACGTACTTTTGAGTTTCGCTCACTCGCCACTCAACGAGGAGATAAATATTTGCGCGTTAATATACGTGCGCGTGGACAAAATAGCGCCTTTGTCCATTCTGACCTTGCACGTGCTGCGACCGTCACGTGGTAAAGTTCACGATGGTGAACAGGGACGCAGGAGCCCGTCTCTTCATACATGATCACGCCGAGCTCGCGTATGCTCTTTCACTCAAAGGGATGGGGACTCGGGTAGCATCTCTGTGGCAATGAGACCCAGGGCCACATTATACTCGCACTGCTTTCACTGCACACACTGACCATCACTGTTTTCACCTGTGGAGCTGAACAAATAACTGCACTGGGTTTGAGCAAATACTCTCGTATATTCAAAGGTTGAGGCGCCACGTTCCGTCTCCGTGCTGCAGGTCATTTCAACATGCGCTGAAAAACACAACACTTGAATTATTATATTATATTATATTTTAAAATGAGGACCTGTCGCTGCTGTGTTTTTCTAAACTTTAACATCAACCTCCACTTGACTTTGCCAGCAGCAAGGAAACATCTACTTATTTAGCACAGCAGATCCATTTAAAGCAAATAATATTCTTGCACTGAAATCTTCACAAAGCCCCAAACCCCTTCCAAACAACGGAAGCACTGTGACTAGACTGTGTTAGTGTTTAGTGTTTAATCTTAACGTTGCAACACAATAACCGAGACAACAAAAGGCATTATATTGAAGCATGGCTGCTTGTGTTTAGCTTGGATCGCCAAAACACACCGTGGCGCAACACTGCACAAACACACACACACTGTGCAAACCTGGAGACGTGTGTGTGTGTGAGAGCTTAAAAAGCAGAGAGTACATCAGAAAGTCTTAGATTCGGGTTTCTTAGATACGCGTTCCTCTCACAGGGTCGCTGGCCTTGTTCACCGAGATACATCCTCGGATAAACGGAGAAACCACCTTTAATCCAGAGAAGAAGAAAAAAGGTCTGCCACAGCATATACTGCATGCAAACACAAGTGTAAGACAGCAGCTCCAAGGCGAACTACAACAGTCTTATAGCCCCGTCCTTACACCACAAACAGGCACAAAAACACAGAATTAATTACACAATTTTAATAATGCAGGATGTTTCAGCTACTAAAGCACAATGGACGCAGCTACAAAACGTTGCTATACTGATGACATCTGTCCTGTGAGTGCATCATAAAGGGGGTAATTTGAGAGAGACAATTATCAGGTCATGGTATTTTCAGCATCAGCACAACAGCGTGCACTCCCCTTGTCCCCTTGTTCATCTAGGGACAGTTATCTGCTGCATCCCATTGTCAACCTCTCACTAGTTTCCTGAATCGACCTCACTCACGTTCACGGACAGACACCCAATTTAAAATGTGTCTATTGTCACCGATTTTGTAGATTTTGACGGATAATTCCTACAAAAATATATAATATAAGAAAAATATATATATATATATTTTTTTAAAATGTCGCTCTAAATCTGCAGCCACCACCTTGATCCCCGTGCGACTGTTCAAATACATCACCTGCTGATGAAGGATAACAAAAATAGATACATATGGAGAAGAGATGGATGAGCAGCACTGTCCGTGTTAGATAATAGATAACCTCTGCCTGCTGTGTGAAACAGCATGAGTTATGCACAGCCACTGTGTGAATGATCCCACAGGTGCACCTCTTCCACCGTGACCACCCGCTGAGGTTCTTAGCCCACCCCCCCCCCATCCCCTGTCCCAGATGGAACGCACACTCCCTGACACACTGACAGGACTGCATGGAAAGCACAGAGCTGTCCAGAGATAGAATACGTTGTCCGCTCAGAAATTGCGACTGCTTGCTGAGAGACTGCAGGAGAGGCTGAGAAAGACCCCGCGAGAGAAGGTTTGTCTGCTCAGTTAGCAAAGGGTGTATTACAGTGCACGGCTTAAAGAAAAATGACTCGTAGCCATGGGTAGAATGAGTGGGTGGAGCTCCCGGGAGATCCGGATAAAGATGCGCTTGACTTGCACATAGAAGAATAACTAAGGATGAGAACATTTCAAAAGCTGGCTGTACTGCTTTTCAGAAGAAAAATAAAAGTTGCTATGAAATGTCAATACAGTAGAACGTTTTCATTGTTTTAACGTTTGAAGAACACGATGAAAAGGAGATTTGGGAGCTGGGACCCGGGTTTATTTGGCAAGGGGAACACCCAGCGAAGGCTCATGCTGACCTCATCGCAGTGTGACTGGAGTAAGACCAGCGAGTAAAATCCCATTTATATTCTCCACTCCCTCACAGGCTGTAAACAGTCTGTTCTGCGTGGATGAACATCTAGCGTGCAGTTCACCAGTGTGCTACCCAGTGACGGTACAGTGATTTTCAGGGTCAGAGACAGACATGTCCAGTCTGGGCCCGCTGAGGGTCTTAATGGGGGGGCAGGGGCGGGGGCTTTCCAATTAAAGCCGGCACCACGGCCAAGGATCAGGAAATTTGGCCGAGCTTGAAAAAGAGCATTTCAGGTACAATGAATGGACAACGCAAACATTCTCGCTTCTGAAATTGAATGGAGAAGATGTTGCTTCAGAATGTAGTGCAGCGAAGACGAATTTATTTCTCAGGGTGAAGCCTGTTTGAACTCCGATGCTCTCATCAATGCAGTACTTCACAATGACTGTGGCAGAAGCTGTAGTGTTTTCTATTTGGCAGAGGATTGCCGACTGCACAACACAGATTGTATTGGGGTCAGGTGCGTTTAAAGGTGACAGGAGGCTAATTAAAAAGCTATCAAATGGCTGGAGTGCGTATTACCAATGTGCAAAAATAAGGAAGTAGTCAGAACGACAATGCACAAATTAGCCAATGACATCATCAGTTCATATTTATACCCAGTCTAGAGTTTGCTGTTTTATCTGTTGTCACACATATACAGTAGCCCCACACACAGATTCCCAATAAACCCACTCCTATTTACATGTTCTTTCTGCCTCTGTCATCAAAAAGCAAGTTCAAAAGAGTGACTGAAGTGTGGCTCATTAAGAAACAGGAAATGTTCACCATCAGTCACTTCCACGCCATTTCCAAACGTTCCCGATGTCCTCTGGCAAAAGCCTCGTAGGGACAACGGCGGTCCTGTGATTTTCTCCGTATCCCCTTAGAGAAATTACAGTTCAGACAGACAGTTGTTTCTTGCCTTGTCTGTGACGGCGCTCCACCTCTGTCTGCGTGAGGAACTGCTGCTCCGGCTCGCTGACATTCAAAGGAACTGACGGAGTCAGAAAGAGATGTACCTCACTGTGAATAAAGGTATCTACGTATATGGAGTAAAAAAAAAAACACAAACAAAAACACAAAAGCAATACTGTCCGTACCTCCCTCCCCTCACTCCAACGATGTAACTGAAACTGTTGGCACCAATTAGTTTATTAGTTAATAACCAATCCAGGCCACAATCCACATACATTCTCTAAACTGCGCCCTCTATAGTTGAAATATGGTGAGGTATATGATTCATCTGAGACGGGCTGCAGATGATGCCTGTCAACAGAATAAGGATCAAATGTCTCACCAGTAAGCACTTGTGATCCAATTTCACTTGTCCACCCACATTCGCTTTCGTCTGTTGATAAAGTTTGGACTCCAGCTCTTTAAGCAGTCTGTCGTTTCACTCGCACACGCAAATAAGTCGAGTTTTGAAAGTTTCTCAGAAGTCCACTCATGTTCCCACGAATGTGCAACGCAAATCTGGCACACGTTGAAATGGCACAGAAGTCAGCCAAGGCATTCCGGGCCGCGGCACCGCTTGTCCTCTAACAATCTGATCCTGAGATTCCTTCAGCGAACACGGCCCTTTTCCGGCTGAGAACTCCACAGTGCCACCAATATCGGATTTGGCCACTGCATCTTCACTGAAGAAAAACGGCCTTGCACAAGAGCACGTGGCTAAACAACGGACAATTACTATTAAGATAATTGGCAGGTGTTCAAAATGCAACCGATACATTGTTGCATGACAACAAACAATAATGGAAATAAGGTAAAGCTGTTCATGGCAGAACCTTCATGAGATGGCTGCAGAGTATTCCGAGCCTTTATAAGACAGGGGTGAATACTATAGCAGCAGCTGCAGTCCCATCAGTCCATGCTTTGCTCCCAGCACCCTGGGGAAAACCCCGAGGAGAAAGCATCCCCTGCTGCTGCTCTCCACGATCCTCGCACCGCCAGCCAGTCGATATCCTATAATGTAAAAATTTGATGGCCAATTCTGAGTCGGGATTCTCCCCGAGCATAAGAAATGAGCCCAAACCCACTGGGACCAAACAACTGAACTCCAATATGAGTTGGGCAAAAGCAGGTGGAGGATGCAGAAAAGAAAGAAACGAAAAAAGACTCGGCGTAGTGAGTTTGTTCACCCACTGCAGATCTGAGCTCCAGTGACCCCCAGAGAAGCTGCAGTAAATTATTCATTAAGAGTCAAATGGCTTGTTTCTTGTGAAATTACCTTTCTCTCCCTCACCTCTGCTACACTTGCGAGAGGAATAATTAGTTATAAGGGCAGAGTCATTTTCAGACTTTAATCATGTAACGGAGAAACCTCCCGCAGTGAACATATTAGATCTGGAGGTGGGGAAAGGAGACAATGGAAAAAAAAAAAGAGAGAGAGAAGAATAAAGCGTCGACGAACACTTAAGAAATCTAAGCCGCCTGGGTGTGTAATTAAAAATTGATGTCATGTTAGAGATGAAGATTTCAACTCAGCAGCCGGAGGAAAATCGAACGCTTATTGACAGCACATTGTCAGCTCTCTGGGACAAGCAGACACTTTCAGGGGCCTGCTCGGTGGCTCGCTACTATGTATCAATCAATGATCAGTTGATTCCGCAACATGCATTCATAAAAAGGGAAGCAAAGTAGCAAACTAGGCGACTGTCCGAAGCCAAAGGAAAACAGGGAAACGAAAAACAAAAATGGAATTTTGTTTCCCGTCGTGCACAAATTTCTGGTTCTCATTGAACGACCCACCATGTGTGCAAAGGCTGGATTGCAATAATGTGTTATAAACCCGTCTGGTACATCATAAGAACAATATCTTCTCAACCTTTCTCAACTCACTAGTCTGTCACCTCTTTGAAAAACAATGGCATAGATCCCAGTTAAGTTGCTCCCTGATCTCTGTGCTACCATATGTCAATAGTGGGCTTCTGTCACCCGGCATAGGGGGTTAAAATGGTGTACCTGTCACTGTAACAGGCTTATTATTGCCTGTGGAGCTGGCGGGCTTGTAAGCTTAACCCCCCCCACCCCCTGCTGAGAGTGAGTCCTGGGGCCTGTGCTCACTGAGGCCGAATGACTCACAATTACCACAGCGACAGAGCCTGCAGCCGCCTCCCATCCTCTCCTGACGTTTCAGTGACTCACTTAGCGCACATGACAAATGACAAAATCACCCCGAACCGCCGCCCCCTCGCTAGGACCCGATAGCCCATCACCCACACTTTGCCAACAGCACTTAAAGGCTGGATACGTTTCGCCAAGCGCCGGGAAAACAACAACAAACTTAGTCACAAAGGAACTCATTCTGGCCCTTTAGAAGTAGCATTATGCCACATGTAGACGGTTTAACACACAAAAAGAACACTTTTTTTTTAAAATAGATAGATTTGTGGCTCATCAACAAAGAATGAAAGCTCAGACTAAATACCACAGCGAGTTAATGATATGAACAACCAAAGCAGGAGATTGCCTTAATGTGAACAGAGCGGTGCAAGGGTGTGCATGCAAAAACATCTCTCGCAGATGAAGATGTGTGTTATGCATTATGCATCGGTTGGCAGCGTGAAAACAATAGTGAACTGTGTGACAGCATTGCCTAAGTCAAAATTGGAAGTGCTGCTGAAATCTTACACTGTATACTACAATCCTGAGTTTAATGCAGTGTCAGCACAAAAAAAATGGCACTTTGTTTGCACTGTGCCTTTTGTTTTTTTCCAGAACGACGTGGACAAGTTGTACTTATTGTTGTTGTAGATATGTGTCAATATAAGTGAATCACTTTGTTTGTTTGACATATTTTGCTTTTTTAAATATCTACGTTACGACAGCGATATGCTTTTGCTCAGTTAGCAGTGTTTGATGCCATCTGAGAGTTACGCCCAACAAAATCTAGAAAGCAAGAGAAATATAGACTGATATATTTTTCAAGGACCCTAAAGGGCCTGTTTGTTGGACACTACAGGGGCTCTTAAGTGTTATCTGGGGAGGTTGGCAGAGTGTTAACCTCCATGCCCGGGGAGGCTGTGGCTCACTGGAGATGAGAAATCAAACACAAACTAGCCCCTCAATGGGAGCCATGGGGAATGGTCTATTTGTCATATAAATCATCCTGCCTGGCCCCAACTTCTCTTTCTGAAAAACAAAGATACCCTTGAAAAAAAAAAAATCAATAAGTCCTCGGCTCCTCCAAATTTGGGTTCCTCATTAATGAGTTCTCAAAGAAAAATATCAGAACCATGTGATTCTTCAGGAAGGAGTCCTCGTCAGGGCTGTTATCGGCCCCTGGTGGGAAGCGCAGGGATCTGAGCGGCAGCGTAGCGAAGCAGCAGATCGGTAACTAGACGAGACTGCGTCTGGCCTCCAACATCCCCATGGGAATAAAGCCAGATTAAGGCAAGAGGGGGAGTCCTCTCATCTGAGTCCAAACACCAGACCGCAACCACATCAGCAGGAATCCTGGCGCGCCAGTTAAAATGCAACACACATTGTTATGAGAGGAAATACATGTTTTTAGAGGGACAGGAAATCAATATCGCTGACTGACTGCAGTGCAGGATAACAAATTTGAGTGAGCTCGAAAAAGCCTGCATAAAAATGAGTCGGACTTAATAATCCTGACTAAGCCAGTGTAGGGAATCTCGAGCAGTCAGGACAGTGGCTGGATCAAAGCGCAGACACGACTGTATGCATTATGCATCGTAGTAAAATCTCCCAGGGTAGAGCGCACGCACACACACACACACACACACACACACACACACGCACACATACACAAACAAACGTACGCTGTCATTCACATTTGCATCGCTCATTGTTCTCGCTTACCACATTTTAAAATTCACAAACGACACATGTGTGTGTGTATGTGCATTCTTCACTGCAAAAGCCAAAGGACACAGCGATGCCTGGTGCTTCCGCGGCACATTAGACAAACGCTACCTGTTAATGGATCATTATTGTGGAATAATCAGCCGTTATGTCGCTCTCACGTTCACATGCTCCTCACAAAGCTACTGCTGAGCGCAGCGGCGCTATCTTATCTCTCCTCACGCCTCTGCCCCGCCCCTCGCTCAGTGTCAACATTTGACAGCTTTGAGTGTGTGCGCCGATAACGCACTTTCTCCTTCATTAAAATACAAAATAAAAAGTCTTTATTGAATACTATACTTTATTTCTTTACCCTCTACCCCGTTTGCCTATTCTTGCCTTCTTCACATCCTATTACCAAATCTTTACACATATTGAAAAAAAATCCCTGTACTCAGGCTTAGTGCAGCATACATAAGTAAAAAGTCCACTTTAAAACACTTCATCTTTAAGTGACGATCACAAACATAACTGACTTCGTCATAGTAATATAACTATATGATAATATATATAGTATATATACATGATACATTATTAGTGCTCCTTGACAGTAGTTTGAGCAGTGTATAAATGAGTTCTGTACCCATGTGTCTGACTGTGAGTAGCTATTCCTCTATTAGTGCATCAAGAAGCTCCAGAAGTTTATATATCAACCCCCAATCTCTGTTATTGGAAAACTATAGAAAGCGTTTCGTAATGACAAAGCTTTATTGTTTTACAGAATTATAGTCTCTGTAGAATATAACGAAATATCGATTCGACTACCCAAAAGCACCTGAGTACGACACTTTATGTGATTTCAGTTTTGGCGTGTATTTTCTGTTTGGATCTGTTCTAGCTCCCTCTGACCTCACTGGTGGCTCAGAGGAGGCACACGAGCCCATTAAAAGTGAGCTCAGGGAGTTCTATAGCCGCTGTGAAAACTTGACATAAAGGAGTGGTTTTTTTCCCTCCCAGCTGAAGTAAACAAAAGAATGTAATAATAGCAATACCTGCAAAATTTCAAGCATTTATATATATATTTATATATATATACCATTGATAGAATGTCAGGGTTGCGACCACTAGAGGTATAAACTGTAAATTAAGTATCGATTAAACCTTTAATTTGTTTTCTGTCCACGTTTCTTTCAACTTTGCTAATAAATGTCTACTCTCTCTCTCTCTCTCTCTCTCTCTCTCGATTTTCTTCTTCATTCTCTGCCTCAAACCTTTTCTTACAGGTTGCCCTGGGTCAAGAAGATGACTCTACCAGCCCCAAGAGCTCTACAGATGACTCCTCCAAGACGCTGGGGCTCCTGAGTGGTCAGCCTCCTCTCTCGCCCCTGAGCCGATGGATGCTTCAAAGTAAGAGCAGAGCTGCTAACGACACCTCTCTGGAGCTGCCCTACCGATCCCCAGTCCCCTTCGCCAAGCAGGAATTCTCTAAACAGGAGTTCTGGGAGATGTTAGGTAGCGACCTGCTTAAGCCTGACACCTCCAGCTCTCGGGTCAAACGGCGGCCTATTGTTAAGACCGGCAAATTCAAGAAGATGTTTGGGTGGGGAGACTTCTACTCCAATATCAAAACAGTGAGGCTTAACCTGCTGATCACCGGCAAGATTGTGGATCATGGTAACGGCACGTTCAGCGTCTACTTCCGCCATAACTCTACAGGCCAGGGAAACATCTCAGTCAGCCTGGTGCCACCTGTCAAGGCAGTGGAGTTTGACCTGGAGCGCCAGAGTGTGGTCTACCCTAAGGACTCCAAGATCTTCAACTGCCGCGTGGACTACGAGAAGGTGGATCGCAGCAAGCGCACCTCGCTGTGCAACTACGACCCATCCAAGACCTGCTTCCAAGAGCAGATTCAGAGCCACGTGTCCTGGATTTGCTCAAAACCTTTCAAGGTCATCTGTATCTACATATCCTTCTACAGTACAGACTACCGCCTGGTGCAGAAGGTTTGCCCGGACTACAACTATCATAACGAGATGCCCTATCTGCCGTCGGGCTAGTGGACTTCTGTGAGGGCAGCGGTGGGAGGGGAGAGGATAAGGGGGCTGAATAGGCAGTATTGCAACTCATAAGAAGGTAACCAGGGCTTGCTGCCCTTAAAATCACAGTGGCAGCAAAACATCTTTAAAAAACTCCCTTTTCTGTAGCCTGATTATTGCAAGATAATGTAAAAACGTATATGCAAAACAAAACATACAGTATGCAGATTCATCTGGTAGTGGAAATCAAGTACCACCAACACACATTCTTACCTCAACCCAGTTCTAATACACCAACTTCTCCAGCTCTTTCGCTCGTCCATTAATCCATTTGTCAGTGTTGTCTGAATGGCCTCCTGATCACCCTTTACACTATTCCTCATTTGCAAAGTCACAAGGCAGCATTCGAGGAGAGTGCATATTTAAATATGATTCAGAGAATATAGTATACACTATCCAGTGTTTAACCAAGTATGCTGTACATTGGAAAACAATTGCGATTTCAGACTTTCCAGACGGAACAGAAAACACAGATGTTCTCGCACAGAAAAAAAAAACTGTCTACCAACCCACAGGATCAGTCAGTTTACACTCCGGGACTTTTTAAAGGGCATCTGTTTTATGTGAGCTCAAGTCTCAGAACAACATTAGAAAGTTCCTTGTCTTACTCAGATCCTCACAGCCTGCCCACGTCCTCGCATCCGAGCACTCCACCAGGACAAGCTCACCGTGTTTACCTCCAAAACGTAATTATCGTATATCCTTCAGTTATGTCGACGATAGAGGGGGAGGAGAAGACAGTAGGAGAGGGGAAAAAAAAGCAATTGTAACGTAGATTCAGGACCACAGCTTAAGACAAGGTCGGTGCGAGGGAAATAACTAGATTCTGCATTGAGACAGGATTGGCCCTCCATGCATAAGAGCGAGAGAGAGGGGTGGGGGAGTGAGAGAGGGAAAGATTCAGAGAGCTCTTTTAATTAAAGCGGAGAAGGAGATGTAAAGTATGCAGCTCCGTCTATTGT
Source organism: Trinectes maculatus (assembly GCA_016785345.1). Lineage (NCBI taxonomy): Eukaryota > Metazoa > Chordata > Actinopteri > Pleuronectiformes > Achiridae > Trinectes > Trinectes maculatus. The sequence goes on from JAFBJQ010000446.1 coordinate 338,558, forward strand.
CCCCTCTGTATGAAAAAGATTACATTTTGTTGCCGTCAGGATTCCTGATTTCACGCCTTGATAACTTTGACTGTGTGAGGGAGATTGCTCTCTCGCTCTCTCCCGACAAATACCGCGTTCACTAAAGTAGGCCCGTTATCCGGAATAAATGAAAATATTATCATAATAATTACATATAATTTAATCTGCTTTAGAACTAATTAAGGTTTCAAACGAGAGGGAGCAACGTATTCCTAAAAATCACGTCAGCAGGCGGGAGGATCAGAGGACATTCGGGGGGGGTGTTTGTGCGACGCCTGCAGCCAAAGCTGAGCACGGAGTTAACTGCCCTCATTAAGATAAATGGCCACTGGCTGGCCCATCTCATGTCGCTCTCGCAAACAATATCAGAGGAGAGCGGTGCACAACAGAGTGATGAATTAAGCAACCTTACATTTGTCTGCCGAGAGGTTGCCGCCATCCCGCTTGTAAGGACACAATGATTTCTCGGTTCATTAACGGCAAACAGTCACAGGGCAGGTGTGACGCATCATTAAACAGTGATATCAGATTACTGGTTTGACGCTAGTGCACAGTGATATCAGGGCTCGGGCCAGGATGGGTGTCTGGGCACGCTCGGCCGAGACTGTGCAGTGATGTCCCAGGTGGACTCATGCAGCAGAGCCGGCGTCCTGCACGGGGAGGCATAAGGCCAGACATAAATGCATCACCCTGTCTGCTCGGTGTGAGCCTGCAGAGCGGGAGGAAAAAAAGTATTGTCACACGGCTGAAAAGCCTAACGAAGGCCTGTCGATTTGTAAACAGTGAAGGATGCGTCTCGGGTTCGAGGATCCTCATGAATCTCAGAGCTGACTGTGAGAGACAGAACAAAAGAGACAGATACTGACTCCTGCCTAATCACATCAACAATTAACATAGCATTTATTCGTGTTATTTTATTTGCATACGGTCCCATACATAAAAAACAACACCACACGTGTGTAACATGCATCAACCAGCATGAATCAACACTGCCTGTTGCTCTGTTCATCCATAGCCTCATCTTCTGTCCCTCATCCATGTTGCCTGGTTGTCTCCACCCTGTTGTCCTCTCTAACCCAGCTGGCTGGTCTCAGCCTCCACACCCACTCTACCTCCCGTAGCCTGGCGTTGAACCCTGCAGTGGGTATTTCCTCATTGCAACCCCGCCCCCTCCACCCCACCCGCCCTCCTGCACACAGCGTTGAGCTAAGCTGGCTAATCTCTGTGAGCTTAACACAGAGCCAACTAAACATCAGCAGTGAGAACTCCTGTCCTTTTTCTATCTTTCTATATCTATATCCCATCAAACAAATGTGTGCACGGATCAGGTCCTCAGATGTGCAGGTTTATCTTTTTTTTTTTTTAATCCTCTCTCCTGTTCAAAGCATCTTACATTAGCCCTTGGATTGTGAGGACATGAAATCTGCTCAAGAGCGTGCCAACAGAGTGCCCGACACAGATCTGCCCCAGTAACCTCAGTACCCCTCTCACCCTCCTGCCGTGCGTCGGGAAAGACGTTCCAGACTCACTAATGTTGGAATCAAAACTGGCAACGCGAGCTCGCCGCTACAAAACTCATGTAGAAAAAAAAAAAACAAGGACACGTTGTGGGCTACCTATGAAGAAGGAGCCCCTCGCTCTGCTCCTCATTAATCCTCCCTGTTTTACAGCAATACTCTGACTGAAAGGTTCTCCGCCTCTCCGGAGTGACTTTAAAACACAAAGTTTAGCTTGAAAATGAAATGACTTTGTTGAAGACGCATTATCGTGTTATCGTGGGATTGGACCCTGTTGTTACTGCAGCAGCCTTACAGTTGACCCATCGAGTGCCAACAACACCATGTGGATATTTGGCCTTATAGACTGCGAGACACTGGTCCACTCGGCAGAGAAAAGCAACTATCAAAAACAGGAATATATACATATACTTATATATATATAAATATAAATATATATATATATATAAAAGCTATGGGTCCTCAGATCTGAATAAAGATGTATTTAAATGTGGGTCATGCAGTGGACGTTGTCTGTTTTACCTTTTGGTTCCTTATGGTTTTGTTTCTCTGTGTCACGTGGATGGTGTTCTGTATGGACGATACCATGGCATTTACTGTGGTTTTCAACATTTTAAAAATCAATAAAGTACACCCAAGTACTTCAGTACGCTTCGACTGTAGAGAAACTGGAATCCAGCCTTATATTCACTTGTGCTCCATGTGTAGGAAGAGTGTGTCAACAATGCTGAAGGTATTTGCATACACATACTGTGAGCCGGCGGCGGCAGAAAAAAAAAAAGATGTGACAAAAAGTATGGCTGAGGGCTCTTATAGATATACAAGCAGAGAGAGAAATGAGAAGCGGGGGCAGAAAGGAGAGAGGGGTTGAGAGGGAGAGGGGGGAAGGAAATGTTTTAGCTGGAATGACGCGTGAACACAACTCCATCCCCTAATTAGCCTCGTTTTTTTTTTCTTTCCGCCACTCTCTCACGGCTCGGTTTCTTTGTTGCGCATCTTCAGACTCCTGTTCGTTTTAAGACGTAACCGCCGTTAAATTCGCTCTGGATTCTAATTAAATCTCAGACAGTTAACGAGCGGATGGGTTCAAACATTCAGCTCGCAACATCCCTTTAAACCGGATCGATTACGGCATGACTGGTGGCAAAGCCGGGCCCTCCGCACCCCCCTCCTCCTTGCCCCTTTGTTCCCGTAACAGTGCTGCCTGCCTCAGGGATAACCTCGCTGGAGACGATGAAAGGGAAGCAAATAAGTCAACATGGAAACAGAAGAATAGCGAACTAATTTGGAAGAAAGCCGGATTGAGGTTAATGTGAAATCAGTGGGAGCGGGATTCTGGGTCAAACATGGGCGCGACACGTGCAGAGACACGCGGAGGGTAGAAATTGCTGGCAACGGTTACTGATATCGCACAAAATGTCATTTTATTTATTTCTTTATTTTTACAAAAAAGAGCCGAGGCTCTCGCTTGTCCAGGAGGAGAAAACAAGTCTCGACCGGAACAGAAAGGGCATTTTCGGCCTGAGTAATGGGAAGCTGGACGATAGTCAATTGAGAAAATAAGTAGTCATGGCACCAGGAGGTGGGAGAAGGCGTGCAAAGCTTCAAATGATAAATAGATGTTCAGGAAAATAACCTTGAGGTATGAGAGCGTATCTGGGAACTGACGTAACGACGGGACAATGAGCGCGACTCGTTGTTAGCACTTTGTTTTGAATAACAAGGCGATCAGGTTTGCAAATTAATCCGATAGAGTAATAATTATCAGTAATTTACCCCCGTGACAGATTACACCACAAGTATTGCTCCGACGTCAACACTGCAACATCATCCTCTCTCTTTCAGTGTTGACAAAGTCAAAGCCGCACTTCCTCTTCACGCTTTGAAGTCATCGAGGCGGATTAGACTGGTACGCTGGTTTAATGCCACACAGGAGCTGGGCGATGCTGAGGGCTTTTTATGCAAAAATGAGATTTCATCAGTCGTCTGTAATAAAACTAATAAGATACAGGTTTCTCTCTGACTATAGTCACATTAAATCAGTCTGTGATGTCGGCAATGAGGAAGGACTTCCAGGCATAATTTAGTTTTTTTTTTTTTAATCTAATTGTTTTGTTTTGTTTTTAATTTACAAGACTAGTTTATCCATAAACCCACTACCATTGAATAAATGTACCGGTGCATGCCAGGAAACTTTGTTGTTGTTGTGTAATTGTGCTTTCAGACAATTTCCCCCCCAATGAAGAACGAAATTCAAGAGGACTCAGAATACCGTATCACCATGAATGCACATTAGCGTAACATATAAATGACTTATTACTTACATATATTTTGTACGACAGTGTGAGCCCTTCAGTAGTGTTACTGTAATCCACATCATGCTGGACACAGGACTGAGGGTCTTAAAGAATCTGATTAGACTTTGGTTACCTGGATACCGCCTCCATCCAGATGCAATTTATTATCCTACCGCACTCGGCCGCACTTGCTGAATTCAAACACACTTGATATTCTTTGATATTCTGGATTGTCTGTCGAGGTGCTCGCGGTCACGCTCTTACTGCTGCCGCAGACGTGTAAATGCAAATGTATACATGCACCTGCTGCCCACACACACACACACACACGGGCGCGCACACACACTCGCACACACAGACCTTAAGTAGTTTCATGTTCCAGCATCATAACAGTCTCTCTGCCCTGCTACACCAATCACAGAGCCTGGAGCAGCGTGGACAAGCAGGTGGGCCAAGTCGGGGGGCAGCTGGGGGAGGAGGGGCGGGGGGGCAGTGGAGGCTGTGAGAGCTTGTTGTGAAAGAAGGCGCAGATGGCCTAAGGCTACAAGATGGTGGAAAAAGGCAAAAAATATAATTATCACAGCAATTAAGAGGGCAAAATTTCACACAGGTCAACGCTCAGAGCGTAACATATAAATGACTTATTACTTACATATATTTTGTACGAGCCCTTCAGTAGTGTTACTGTAATCCACATCATGCTGGACACAGGACTGAGGGTCTTAAAGAATCTGATTAGACTTTTGTTACCAGGATACCGCCTCCGTCCAGATGCAATTTATTATCCTACCGCACTCGGCCGCACTTGCTGAATTCAAACACACTTGATATTCTTTGATATTCTGGATTGTCTGTCGAGGTGCTCACGGTCACGCTCTTACTGCTGCCGCAGACGTGTAAATGCAAATGTATACATGCACCTGCTGCCCACACACACACACACACACGGGCGCGCACACACACTCGCACACACAGACCTTAAGTAGTTTCATGTTCCAGCATCATAACAGTCTCTCTGCCCTGCTACACCAATCACAGAGCCTGGAGCAGCGTGGACAAGCAGGTGGGCCAAGTCGGGGGGCAGCTGAGGGAGGGGGGGAGGGGGGGCAGTGGAGGCTGTGAGAGCTTGTTGTGAAAGAAGGCGCAGATGGCCTAAGGCTACAAGATGGTGGAAAAAGGCAAAAAATATAATTATCACAGCAATTAAGAGGGCAAAATTTCACACAGGTCAACGCTCAGTAGCTGGAGTAGAAAGATATGTTGTTATCAATGATTCATTCTTACACAAAGACTGAAGATGGGAATGGATATCAAAGCGAAGGGTTTAACGGCTCTTTGCTTCCTGCGGCGCAGTAACGCGGAAAGCGTAGCGGTGGATTACGGGAGGTGCCGTGATGGAGACGTCGGGGTGGTGATCCCTGTGTTAGTCCCAAAAAAGAGGATTTCCACTTGCGTGCAGGAAGTGGCAGAGCGGAGGCCTGATTCAAATTCACTGACAAGGCTTTAAATACCAGCCAGGGATCACAGTTGTGCCCTTTGGCAAAGTAATTATTCACTCCCTTAGAAGACGATCAGGTGTGAGTGTGCGGCCGCGTATACGCACGCAACTTTTGGCAGGATTGCCGATGTGTGTGTGTGTGTGTGTGTGTGTGTTTGGATAAAGCAGGAGAGAAAGAGGGAGGTGTGAAATCTTACAGTTTCTACTCTGTTCGTGTAACTGAGAAGTGTTTATGCCAAACTCTTCAGAGGAGCGAGCGGGCGCTCGGCTGAGGGCTCGTATCAGGTGATAAACATGAGCGGGAGGAGAGGAGGCGACGTAAAACACGGGCTGCTAAAGGTTAGCTTTCCACCTCTCCATCACTGTCTCCCGCCAGCTTGTTCTTTCCTCCCGTCCGTTTTTTTCTAACCTCCCCGTTATAACCTTCAGCTGGAAGCGGCGTGGTCGCACGGGGAGGAGCTCCCTCTCCCGCTGAGGCCGGACTGAGGCCCGGCCCAGGGGTTGATAGGATGAGACTCCCATTGGGAAACTGTCCTTCAAAAACTGCAGCCTGATGGAGGCTTTTTGGTTTTTTTGGGGCCTGGTGCTTCTGTTTCAACACTGCTCTCCTCCTCCTCCTCCCATTGCTTCATCTCCCTCGAGTGCCCTCTGTTGCCTCAAGTTCTCACACATGCACACACACGCACACACACACACACGCACCTCTGCAGGTTTAGTTCTGCTGACAGTCAAGTTCTTAGTTTTGTGGTGCTGCTGCAGCCAAAGACATATTTGGGGTCTGATGTTTCTCATTATCTCTGGGGCTGTTCGAGAAACTACACCTCCCCTCCTCTCTCTCTCCTTCTCTCTCTCCCCCCATCACAGACACACACACACACACATACACACACACTCGGGAGTATCATGGCCTCGCATCTACACATTAGATCATCGGGAACCCAATTTGTGGACTCAGCTGCCAACTCAACAGCCAACACCTCAATCAGCAATCTTTTGCCTTCTATTTGTCCCTTCCGCTTCCGTCTGCTGCCAAATTACACCACGTTTGATTTAATACGAGGAGAAAACAGGGATCGTACGAGCAAGAATTTATTCTCATCTCTTGTTTTTTTTTTCCCCAGTCCGCACTGTGTTGAATTTTCACCAAAGGCTGATTGTAAAACCAAGCCTGAGGCCCGTGTCCTGCTGAGCCCAGTGGTTTGCTGAAACCGGTGCTGAGCTGTAGGCAGTGGAAACAGTCACTTAACGGCAGCGTGCGCCCCCATGGGATCTCACTGCAAATGGCACATGCGTGAATGCTGTGAGAGAAAAGCTCCCGTCGCATGACGCAGTTTATAGAACATCAGTTGGTTCGCCTCGGGAGTTTCCCCTATGAAGACCTATCAGACTTTCTTTATAAGAAACGGAAATGTTTGGCTATTGCCCATCAGTAAAACGTCGGAATAAAATTCTGGCTTTTATTGCTTCCAATGAGGTGAAATCAGTGGCTGTTTACGGCTCAGTAAATGAAAGACGCCTACAATCACCTACCAACGCTGCAGAGAGGTAATTGGAAGACCGGACTTTAATGTGACCCCTCACAGTCGGTGGACGCTCGTCCTGTCAGCAGCGGTCTGACATTTCAGCAAATACAAAGAGCCAATGATTAATTAATTGCCATATAGTGCTGGAACGTCTAAAAGGCAGCCAGAGAAAGATAATACCCCAGTTGCCCCTATTCAGCTCTTCTGATGTCAACAGTCTGAGGAAACAGGCGCAAGATGGATCACTCATTGGAGAAAACACAGCAAAGACAACTCATGAAAACACAAGCAGGCATCCTGGGTTCAGACATGAATTTACAATTTGTTGTTCCACAGCATGGTTTGGCTGCGAAAAGGGAGGAGCCAGTGTTTTGGTTTTAGTCGGGTCTATACCAGGAACTGAAAATCCCCAAACTTTTCTTTGTAGTATAGTCAAGTTGAGTAAAAGAATTACAGACTGAACTTAAACCAGCGTTTTAAGTCCAGAAAAAATATATCTTCATGTTTCATGATTTCATGACGTGTTCTGACCAAACATAACATCATACAGTGTTTTGTCCTCAGCTCCAAACACGACCTCGACAGGAGCTCCCTTTAACAAGTCTCGACATTAGCTGTAAAATACTGCTGTCAGGGATTAAGAGCACACCGGGGAGCTAATGCCTTTCGCCTTTCACTGCGGTGATGTGCCGACCTTCACCTTAAAGATTTTAACATAGAACTATAACTTTTATTTTGGCTTTTAAATAATTGGATTATCGAGGTTGCATGGGCCAGGGGATTCTAATTCATCGCTGGATGCCTCCTGCATTATGATGATTAATGGCTGGATCCGCAGAGCTCTCTTATTGGCTCCAGGTTGTCTTTTCAGGCACATATACATGATATATACATATGCATATATATATATACATATATATATATATGCAGTCTCTGCCTTATATGCTCTCTACTTAAGTAAAGCAACTGGCCGTATTTCCACCGCACTGTCTTGGTAATTATAAAACTGCTGAAACGGACTGTACACATTGTTGATTTCTTTCTGCATCAAACAAGTCAGGCAATTGGAATTATGACCAGGGTCAGTGCTCCAGATGAAACAGCGAGCCTCCCCTCTCCTGGTAAATTCACTTTCCACCTATCCTCGCCTCGCCATTGTCCTTGACTCCTCTTGACCCTTCCACCTTGGGTGGAATTGAGTTATTCAGCAGCGCTGCTATCACCCCGCAGCCATAACTTTAAAAGCAGACCTTAATGCCTCTCGCAAACATGGTAGCCAGAGCGCGGGCTTATTGATGGAGGCTCTTTAACATGGTTTCTTTGTCTCCTGCCTGAGGCGAGAGAGAATAAATCAGCGTTACCCATGTCTTTTTAATCCCCCTCCCCACAGCCTGACCTCCCAGCGAGAGCTGACGGTTACCTGGTGTCAGGGGCAAAGGGCTGCCGTGGTCACTGTTTATGTACGTGGTGACAAGTCACACCCGGAAAGCGCCATACAACCTGATATACAACCGCGGACGCCTGACAGGCGCGAGGCAGTCGCCCCTCCTGTGGGTCCATTCATCATAATTATTACACAGCAGGAGAGATGCAGCAGATCACATTAATGTAATCACATGCACACACGCACACGTGGAAATTCCTATACATCTCAAAATAATAAAATCTCAGTCCTAAAAAAGACTTGCAGATAACTGATGAGCCAGTGGTTGTGTGTGGGTGGAGATTTAGGAAAGGATGGAGGGCGATTGTGGGGTGGGGGTGTGTGTGGGTGATGTGCGGGAGGGCGGCGCAGGACGAGGGTGGGGAAGTGGATGTTTTATGAGGCCCTTAACATTTACTTCCCCAGCGTTTCAATCCGCTGTGTCTATTAAGGACGGCTGCTCCTCCTACGTGTTCCCCATCCATCAAAGAGCCAGAGACACGAGGCCCCACGCTGACAGACAGCTCGATATGATGGAGGGAGAGAGAGTCGGCATCAGGCAGGGGAGCGAGAGAAAGTGGAAATACTGTGAATTAAACAAGAAGGGGGGGGGGGAGTGCCACAATTGGAACACAGCAGAAAAATACAGTTGCAGCCGGAAAAAAAAAAAAACGCTTTCGGAAACAAACAAAATGGTCGAAGAGGAGGTCTGCGCAAAGAGCTGAGGCAGCATTTAGTCCCAGAATGTGCTTTGTTCAAGGTGGGCCGCCGTCCTTTTCACAGTCTGAAACACAACAGAACTCTGTGACTCGGCACAATAAACAAACGCATGTTATCTGCCAAGAGGCGTTTTGCGAGGAGCGGTGAAGTCAAACAGGCCATAAATAAAGAGACCCCGAGAAAACAGGCGAGGTATGGGGTCGCGGTGTGAGCGTGTGGGGGGGCAAACGGGTCAGGAGAGGCGTCCAGCTCTGTTCGGGTCTTAGTAATACACACAGCCTTCACAAGTCGCCGGGACTCGGCTATTAATTGCAAACGTAGCCAGCTAGCCTTCCATTAATCTAAATTTAGAGTCTAGACCAGGCTCCCGCTTCACGCCGACACTACAGAGCGCCGTGCCAACCGACCAATCACATAATAGATTTTCTGCCCTCTGGCCGGCGGAAGACAAGGTCCACTATCTGCAAACCAATCACAGCCACAGTCAGACACTTCCAACCCGCTGTCAGCCAAGGTCAACAGACCAATGACCACCACACCGCAGCGAACGCCGCCGCAAATTACACCGGCAGCCAGTGTGAGGCTGAAACATCCTGACCACCCCAAACGCATCGAAAACGAGTCTGGTTAATGAGTACTGGAGCTAATGACCATTGCGGTGACGAACAGCTGGTTTGCGTTGCCGACTGCCCGCCTTCGGCCTTTTATCTTAATCAGCGGCACGCATATGCGCAGCGATGTTTCCGCTCGGAGGCGGTAAACACACGTACAGGTCAGGAGAGGAACGGTGGGGGAATTTGCTTTACAACAGATCAACAAGGAGAAGGGAGGGGGGGGGGGGGGGGGGGGTAAATTAGACAGAGATGAAGAGAAGGGAAAAGAGGGAGAGGGCGAATTGCAGAAGAAGACAAAGAGACAGGGAGGAAAGGTAAGGGAAGGAGGAGGCGGGTTATACCATCCTGTAACCTTGTGTTCCCCCGGCCATACGGCCCCTGGGCTGCTGTACCCCCCTCCAGCAATTAATCATCTGATACTGAGCTTACTCAACCGACAACCAGCTCCCCCACATCCTAATTAAGCCGGGAGAGGAGAGGAGAGGAGAGGAGAGGAGAGGAGAGGAGAGGAGAGGAGAGGAGAGGAGAGATAAAGTGAAAGCGTCGTCATTGACGATACAGAAAAAGGTGCAGGTACAGTCCAGCTGAGAGCTTGTAGCAAATGAAAAAGAAAAAAAGAAAAAAAAGGGGTGGGTGGGGGGGAGAATTCCAAAACTCAAGGCCAGCTTCTATGGATTGGTAGTGAACATAATGAAGAGCCTGTGCCAGCTTGTGTCGAGGACCATCTATCTACCAGACTGGAGAAGCAGGCACCATGCTGGCGCCAAGGTTATTCTACGAAGCTCAAAGACTGTGCGTGTGTGTATGTGTGTGTATGTGTGTGTATTTTAGGTATGTGTGTATTGTGCGAGCAAGTATCCACAAGATATGTAGTAGATGCATTTGTGCGAGCTTGTGTCAGCTTGTGTGTCGGAGCCTGTGTGCGAGTGTTGGGAGTATGTGATGTTTGTGTGTGTGTGTTTGTGTACCTTGTTTTCATTCTGCCGAAGCCTTTTTTTCTTTTTTTTTATCTTTGTTCCAGGATAGCAGGAGACGTGATGTCCCCACTCTTCTTCTTCCTCCTCTCTGAGACACACTCGAGTCGTCTCGGCCACCTGCCAGCCAATTAGCTGAGCGGGCAGAGACAGCTGCCCGGTAGCAGGTGGAAGTCCGTCCCAAAATCCAGACCACCTGTGAATGCTAATGGCTCTGATCTCAGGGACCGTCGGACTGGGCCGCAAAGGGAGGCAGGTCAACTGTGGATAGAAATTACAAACAGTGAGAAGAACTTAAGCCTTACAGAGTAAAACAAAGCCCCTCTTGTATGTACACTGCACATCCAGTGCAAATGCTTGGTAGTTGACTATCTGTTAAGGAAAAAAGGAAAAAAAAAGCACAAAAATGGAAACATCCCAGTCTGTGTAAAATCTCAGCTCAAAACCTCTTCAGTATAACTACAGTATATTAGTGTTCAAAACATAGTATTGTATGAGTATTTATAAATAACAAATAATTTTGCATCAGCAATCAAACATTTTACTAACAATCAGTTCATTGCTGGTTTACCAATAAAAATCTTTAAATTATTGCAGCAAAATCAGACAGTATATACTAAATACAGGGGGTCCTCGAGTTACGACGGTCGCGAATTACGTTGTTTTCGTGGTTACGACACATCTCCCGTGAACTTCCTTGTTTCGGCTTAAGCGGTTTGCCCCGTAAATATGTACAGACTTCACACGGGAACTAGTTGGTGAGCGCTCTCTCTGTCTCTCAGCCAGCCTGCCGGCTCTCCAACACCTCCACAGCTGTGTTTACTTATGAGAAATGGTGGGGGGAGGGGGGGGGGGGGGGGGGAGCGGTTTGGCAGCCGGTAAGGAGATGCACACGGACACAGATGCGTTCGGGATCGTGGCAATACCGTAGGTTTATTCACAACACAGGATCTACACGGTTGATGTCAGAAATCTAAAGGAAATGCTCATTACACTCGCGATATCAACCCCTACGGTGACAAAAGGCAATTCACCATAGTAAACTCTTATTGTAGGGTGGTGTTATAGCGACATCTTGCGGCACAATGTATGCACAATGGCACAAGAAATGTATGGTCCGACTTGCGTCGAAATTCGGTTGCGACACATTCTCAGGAACGGATCTCCGTCGTAACTCGAGGACCCCCTGTATACATGTTTATAAGAAAAGCTATTTAAAAGCTATGCTTCATTTTGATCTCTGTTATTTTTGACAATATACCTTCAAACCTCTTGCGCATGTACATGGACTTATACTTGAGTCAACAAACTTAACCCACATACATAATAAAAATCTTTTCGCACACCCGTTTCACACGACGTTACCCGCGATGACAGACATAGACAAATGGTCTATAATTGCTTTTTGTTAGATTCCGTCCATTCTATTGACGCCCTCATTCCAAACAAATATGTTTTTGTCAGTGCCAAAAAGGTTAATTGCATTTCTCTCTGAACAGAAAAATAGCAGGTCAGTCTTTGAGCGGAAGAAACAAAAAACAATTGTGCGACCAAATCTAAAGCTCTTAATGATGATGATGATATATTTTGAGAAATAACTATTTCTTTTATACAGTCGCTGATACGAAAAAAAAAAGTCTCAATGTCCCTGAGTGTGACATTACATTGATTCTTCCATACCCTCCGTCACTGCATGGTGAATAATTAGCCTGGTCCACAGGTGAGGCCAGCGATGCTGCGGCTCTTAGCAATCAGACCTGAAATAGGCCTGCTCCTCTCCCGCTCATAAAACGCCTCGACCCTTTTTCACTTTTATAGATGGAGGAGTAATATATGGCTTTATTTACGAGGACAGGCCCTGACAGATTTAATATTTTAATTTGGTTTTATGACCCGAACATAGGGCCGCGCGGGACTCTTTATTAGCCGCCGCCATGAACGGGCCGAGTGATGGAGACCACCGAGTGGGGACACAGGGGAAGGAAGTGACAACCATTCCTCATGTATCCCTGCCTAAATACCAGGCATATCTATCTCTGCCTGCTCTAACCTCTGTCCACGCTGCTCCTCCCCTGCATGTCTCTATCATCCGTCTACAGCCCTCCCCCCATCTCCCCTCCACCATAACTCCAATGAGAAGACGTGGCCATGGAGCAGACAGTGTAAGTCTAATAGAGGCGAGATTGATGGCGCAAACGATTCAGGGTTGGTACTGAGGGGAGATTCATGCCCAAGACAACTAAGCTATTGGTTTAAAGATTGATGCATCAGAAGATACGGCTCTAAACTTTCCAAGCTTTTCATGGCTTCAGCAATACCCTGCCAATTCCATCAGAGAGTTCAGGGTTCAGACTATTAACAGCTGATATTGGAGCGAATGGAGGAACGGTGCATCTGATTGATGAATGTAATGATTCAAACTCTTCGGTGTAGACTCGTGGTCATTTTAAAAGCAGAAGTCAAGTAGTTTTTCACAATAGTAAAAAAAAAAAACCCCACACCAATCTAGTACCATGAAAAGTTTGATTACTTTTAATGGAAATCAATTTTTAATAAAGAGAAATTCATTATTGTACCACACCACACACGCCACTATAATCTGTCTTAAGAGAAAGAACCAATAATAAACGAGATACCCCCTAACTTCGACATCTTTTTGGGGGGGGGCTCCAGTTTTACTGCCAATTGAAGCGTTTAGCGTTTGACACAAAATTAACTGTCCTGAAAGTTTGATTGAGTAAAACTTTCAAAACCGAAACTTTATGAGAAAACGGAGGAGATCCTCAAAGCGTTATATCCTGTGGGACTTAGCGCAGTTCCCGAGGGAACTGGCAAATGAGCGTCTACCCGGCCTCACCCTTCCAGCCTGCGCCGGGAGAACACAATGATTATCGATCTGTCTGAGGGGCGAACAGCTCAACCAATCAATGGCTCTTCGAGTCCCCCAAGGATTGTGCGATAGAGGAGGAACAGAGTGTGTGTGTGTGTGTGTGTGTGCAGAGAGTGGGCTGTTGAAGTGGCAGTGCCAGAGTGATTTCTGTCCAACACAAATCACCGGCTTAATTGACGGTCTTGAAATTGGTTTAAATGGCCTGGTGCCCCCTGCCTTCGTCCTCCCAGGCTGCCGTTTACAGGTATTAGTGTCATTATCCCCCCTGGGGATGGAGGTGAAAAGCCGGTCAGAGGCTGAGCAAGCTGGGTTGGAAGCTATCAAGCACTGAGCAGCCTGGTGAGGTACAGTTCCTACATCTCAACTCCACTCTGTGCCACAGATATGCATGAACAAGTCTTCCTGCTAACTATGCAACCATGGTGGAGAACAAGACTCGGAGCATACTGATTAAAATCACTACAACACAAAAGCACAGTGAGATTTTTTTTTTTAAATAAAGTGTATAACGAGTATAACAACCAAGCTTTGATATTTTAGTCTGGTTATTTAAACAGAAGCAATAATTATAAAATTAAGCAATTTTTTATGAACAATAGCGCAATATGAAAGATTCACTCATAGTGATAGACATACAAAAAGAAACCAACTGTGTTACTGTGTTGTTATTGTGTTTTGGCTCATATGAATAAATAGCACGACATTTAGTTACCTAAGATCACGTGAGGTGTCCCTCAAGGCTTTGTTCTTGTCTCCTTTCTCTTTTCTACATACATGCTAATGCTTGACCAGCTTATTTAGTCATAAATGTTCGGTCTTGTTTATTCCAGCTCGAAAAACAAAAACACCAAAATCAAATCAGCCTTATCAGCGGCTAAAATGTCGAGATGCTTTTATCTCTTCCCAGCTTGATTATTCTAATGCACTGCACTTGGGTATCAGCCAGGGCTCCCTCCACCATCTCTGGTACAAAGCACTGCTGCTTGGCTTAGTACCAGGAAAAAGAAGAAATACATGACCACATCACCCGTGTACTCGCCTCTCTACACCGGCTCCCCGTTAAAGTCATATTGATTTTAAAATTTTATTGCTCACTTTTAAGGCCTTAAACAGCCTCGCTCCTAAATACCTCTCAGATTTATTGACCTGGTACGTGGCCTCTTGACAACAGAGACCCACAGCGCACTTACTCCCAGGTTACAGCTCGTGACAAAGGGATTTCATTATTACATATACAGCATATATCTCTAGCATTTTTTTAATCCTTTATTAAAACTCCTCATTACTGAGAAGCTTGTGAAAATGGTTGCTATAGACAGAACAAAAAAAATTACATTGCTGTTTGCGTGTTGTCTGTGAGGAGACAGTAACTACGGGGTGGGAGGATGGGGGTCAGTGATGTTAGCTGTCTTCTACACTCAACAAGTCACACAATGATCAGACTGATAGCCAGGGATGGGCACGCCCCCTAGAGTAGAATAAATAATTAATAGGCCTTTAATTACACCTGTAAGTGAGCCAATGACTACTGGTCCCTTGAGAGCTAAGGGGGTGGTGGTGCGGGAGGGATAAGGAGAGAGGGTTCGAAGTGTAAGTGTGTGTGTGTGTGTGTGTGTGTGTGTGTGTGTGTGTGTGTGTACATAAAATAGCAACAAACGTGGCTTGATGGCAGCACAGTCTCAGCAGCTCATTTACTTTGACATTTGAGCAGAGCCATCGCTGCAGGAAGTGAACGCAACGAGGTGGATTTCAGACGCGTCTGAGTCGCAGGACTGACTGACACCCTGAAGTCCATCCATCTGTGCCCAGGTGAGCGGGAGGAGAGAGGCCGATCAATAAGGCAATGGTTTGATAGAGTGTGTGTGTGTGTGTGTGTGTGAGAGAGAGAGAGAGAGTGAGTGGCTGCATTTCCAGCTATTGAGCTTTCTGTGTTCCTAATAAGGGGGAAGATTTATAATAGCAGCTAACTAATGACGGAGCACCGGAACCTGGAACTAACACAGCCAGGATGTTATCATTAGTTAAACCTGGTGCCGGCCAAGAATTTTGTAAACAATGTATTAAATGTTTGTCTACTTCGTCTAATGGTTAAATGAGAGCACGGTGTTTAGCATTTAAAAGTTTTTATTTTCTTAATTTCACATCATCATATTGAAATTTGGTCGCTGTCATAACCTTCTGTTTAATGTGTGATTGTTGGGGACGTGCAGATTTGCATGTCATTTAAATAAACTGCAGGAGGAAACCCTGCTATATTGTCCAATTAGTTCTCCATTTCCTTCATCTCCAATTAGACTCTTGGTAATGTCAGAGCTCTCTGCTGGAGCTCCACATATTACAAGACACAGAGCATAAGATCTAAAAATGCCATCATTTTCATCTGCCTAATATTGCAGAAATAGGAGTGAGATCATCTTTCTCATTGGTTACAGTGACAGCACTCTCATTTAATCAAATTAAATCTCAAGAAGCGTGTCATGCCACACACCCCCACCATACGCCCTCTCCCACACACACACACACACACACACACACACACTTCAATCTTCTCACATGCCAGCACACACACACACACACACACAGGTTCATTCTTTTGCTTCCCAGTGGCGCAAGCACTCAGAGATTCAATCAATCACACCTTTTCTCACATGTGCGCGCACAAACACGCGCACAGGGCAAAAGTCGCTTTGGCCGACTGGCTCTTGGTTCGATACCCCACCAATGATATCCGCCGTCTTACTCATCAACCCCCTGGGTTTGAACGCGGCGCGCAGCAGAACTGATCACGCTCTCTCTCTCCATTAAACGAAACTGCCGGCCCAGACGCATGCTCGCCTTTTTAAATGGTGGTAAAGAGGAAATTAATCTCTCCCTGGGCTGCCGTGGCAGGATATTAATCTAGCAGCTTCACTCATCTCCTCATCTCCTCTCTCTTTGCCTGATAATCCCCTTCTCATCAACAGCATATGCAAACCACAGGTGGACGAAGAGCATAATTGATTAGGATGTGAAATTCCCCTCGCACCTCTTCTTCTTCCCTTTTGTCGAACCCTCTGCCCAATATTGCGGTTGTACAATTTGCCTGTCAGTCAATCTGTCGTTGGTTAAATCACAAATTAATGATTTGACTTGTGTTGTTGTTGAAAGAAACAAACTGCAGCCTCAGACTTGTTCAAACAACTGGGTAATTGTTGCTGCACTTGGGCTTAATGACGTTCATAATTAATGGCCACACACCACTTTCTTTACACTACTTGCTCGGTGATCACTGTGAACATCTCAAACACTAACGAGCCAAAGATAAACACGTTCTCGGAGAGCAAGACCATCTCCCTGCGGGCGAGTCAGAGACAAATATGTCGCCATGCTTTAATCTGTAACTATAGCTCCCCCTCTGGCCCAATCAATATTGTGTTGAAAATGCCACTACTAAGCGGTGAGCAAGCAAACAAATGGTAAAGTGTTGAGATCAAGAGGTGAGGCACGTCATCCTATTAATAAATATATAAATATATTTATTAGTAGGATATATATATATATATATGCACACACACATATACACATGGATGATTTGTAACACTTTTGTAACACAATTCCCTCGAGGACACGCACCAACATCCACAGTTTAAACTGACAAAAAATATACGAACGCGTTTTATGAAACTTCAATAAATTCCACTTTGCACTTTATGAATTGTGCTCCCTTCACGTTAAAGTGCATCTTCACACAGTATCTGCCCCCTGGGTATATTAGCTGTTGTTTTTCCAGTGTGGCCTTACAGCGTGAGCCGATAAGGCAACACGAATCCAATCTGAGCATTAACCCTGCTTCCAGAGTTTACACCTGACCAACACGGCGGGGTGACGCCGTGTGGATCCTCGGGGAGACGAATGGTGCTGATACAGTTAAGTTCATTATCTGTTACTGACACAGGGGTCAAGGGTCAGGCCTAATCCAAGCCCGGCCAGTTGGCCGCTGTGCAACCTGGCTCTGTTACAGCGCTTAATCAAACCTGAGGTTAATGCGCTGCCTCTCGATGACAAAAGCAGCGCAAGAGGGAAGGGAAGCATCTCATCGCTGCACGGGGAGAGAGACACGCACCCTCTCACTCTCTCCAGAGATCCAACACTTAGCCCACACGACTGAGTCATGACTCAGACGGGAAAGAGCACGCCGCAAAATAAATATCATTAACCCACAATTAAAATCCTGTCCGCTGTCCTGACATCCTTTATTGTTCTCATATCTCTGTCCAATTACAACATGCTGGAGTAATTACGGCGGCATTAAAAAGTAATGAAGTTATACGAGAGCGGGTGTTTCCACGGGGCGATCTGACAGAAGGTGGGAGAGAGGCAGGGAATATCTGGAGCTGGTGAAAAGACCTGCTCATCTCGGCCCATGAGGTGAAATGTCAACGAGATGACTCCGCAGCACGCAGCTGAATCTCCCTCATGGCAAACTGCCGTCAATGACTCTGCCTCCCGGGGAGCAGCTTTTTAACTGGTCAACACAATCCTGTAGCCATGGAGACGGGGTCTTGCCCAAAAGGCGTGGGGACATAAAGGCTGCCTGGTCTTTGTAGCACATGGTAACAGATCTAGAGTCAATAGCGCGCCCGTGCATGATGAACAACACAATTATGTCTGATGGCGAGTGTTTTAATGTTTGAAATCCAGTCTTTCTAAATCTTTACACGTATGTCTGTGCTGCTGTGCAAACACACTTGTTATTGTGCGTGCGACAGGGCAACAAATTGTCAGAGTGCGGCTGTTAAGCGGGGGTCAGAGATGAGAGCACGGCAATTTGAGGTTGGAAACGAGCGACGTCCTCTCTCATTTGAGGCCTCAGCCGCGCAGACGCCACCTCCTCTTATACGTCAACATGGCCGTATGGACTCGGCGTCCCTCGTGTTGTGTTTGTCTCTCAGTGCGAGTAACACAAGAGTGGTCAAACAACAGCGAGCCACATTGATTTGGAAATGAAATATCAGTTAATCTCCCTTTAGAGAATAAGGCAGAGGATGAAAACAAGGGGGGTGGGAGAGGAAGACAGGGAGAGACGGTGGGAGGGAGTGTTGTGGTGCTGAGATAGACAGAGTGTGTGTCTGAGCTGCTCCACACATGAGTGAAGATCTGACACCGACACACACTCTGGTCCTGCTGGTCTGGGAGCTGCACCGAGACCTGCGGCTCGGAGGGAAATTCCCATATTCCCATCCGTCAAATATGAAGAGATGGCAGATTTCTGGAAGAAGAAGAAGAAGAAGAAGAAAAAACACGTAAAGAATAAATGAATGAATGAACGGGCGGAATGGGAAAGGACGAGCGCTTTGCTGCGTGAGAATGATTTGTAGGATTCATCTTCACAGTATAGAGATGTCCACAGGACACAAAGCAGAGCAGACAACAGCTCCGCCAACTGGGTTCTGTCCAAACTGTCCAAATATTTCAGATGTAATTGCCGTCCACTACAGATCCACTCATCTGATGGCATCATTTATCATGCTGTTCCGAAACGGTTACGCATCGCAGTTACAAAAATGAACAAAGTTGTATTATCCCGCGCAGTTATGTGTGAGATTCGACTTTATGATAACAATTACACAGTTATTTTGGTATGTTTTTTTTTACTCCTCCTTACATTAGATTCTGCTGACAGGTATGTGTCTATGGAAAACTAATTATTACATTTAATTTCTTGAATCAATCGATGAGGTTGTGTATGGAATTTCGTGCCATGAAATTTCACGCAATAAAAATATATCAAATATATCAAAAACAAAACCAGAGACCTCGTTCTGTATTTCGTTGCTAGGAGCAGTACATTCACCACCTCTAAGCAGAACATGGAGGACAATGCTTCAGTGGTCCAGGCCTGCATCTCCAGTAAGAGTTGACGCTGGCAGGACACAGTCCTGGAAGTTATTGATTTCAAAATCTTATTTTCAGACATTCTGTGTAGCAGTTCCAAAAAAAAAAAAAAAATCCATTACATTTGGTGTTCACTCTGTTTTGATTCTGATGGAGTTTTTATGCCAGTGTCCATTCGCTGTGGCTTCTGTTGGCTTTAGGGTCCATCACAGAGGATTTGAAACTACATTACTGAGGTATAAACAAAGGGAACGTTAGCTCGGACCATCATGCCTTGTCTGGCACACCTGCCGCCGTACTGTATTACCGAACGCTGTTTGGAATCGCGCGGAAACAATACCAGGCTATCAACACTCCAATACGCCACTATGAGAGACTCGCTGTAACAGCGGCACAGATGATGACTGGGATTGACAACACGAGTCAACAACAATGGATTCTTTGATAAGCATCAATCAGGCCGCCGGCCCTCTTGGGGCTTTGATCGAGCGGTTGTGTGTTGTTGTTGTCGAGGGGCCGGCTGGGGATGGAGGGTGACGGGAAACTGATAATGGGCCCCAGCAAATCACAAGAGATGAGCCCCCGCTGAGAGATGGAAGACAGGAAAGTAAAGGGGATGGAGGATGGAGAGCAGCAGGACAAATAAGGGTGAGGGTGTCGAAAGAAAAGGATGGAGTGGGCTGGGCGCAGAGGGAGACCTCACCAGGCCCTGCCCGCCGTCTCCTCCACTACCTATTTTTTCCCCCCCGGCCCCCTGCTGGATGACCAGCACACAAACGGCCAGGCACCATGACGGACGCCCTCCGCCTCTAATGAGTCCCAGTCACAGCTGAACACACTGCTGTGCTTTACAGCACCAACAGAAGGGCCTGCCACCATGAAAAAGCGACTGCCGGCTACAATCACAACAACCACAACAAACACAGAGTCAAACGAGGTCCTCCTGCAGTAAATCCCCAGTATAATTAAGTCTGCGTGTGACAGTGTGCACAGGGCCGCATTTCTTTAGCCTCTTGCCACTGATGACCGGGACACCTGCGGCGTGTTCGCAGCGAGCACTCGTCTCGCTTTGCCACCTGTTCCGTGTTCTTCCCAAGTGGAGCCAGCCAAGTGCCTACGCCTGATAACGGCATATCACATAGTCAGGCTGCCTCTGCTCTGGGGAGGGAAGAGAAGAGGGGGGGGGGGGGGGGGGGGAAAAAAAAAAAAAAAAAGAAAGAAAAAAAAAAAAGGAAAATCTTGTATCATGGAGCTTCACTCACATTTCACAATCACTAAATCCATTCAGTAATCTCCTTATGCGTGTGACACGGCAGCGTTGGAGGAGGTTGTTGAGGTAGCTGTCAGGGAATTTGATACAAGTTCCCTTGTCACAGTCACTTTGGCTCACTCCCTTTCACTCAGGCTGCGGCGCCCCCAGGGGGCCGCTGACAAGACAAGAGTGCTATCGGCAGGCAGAGGAACCGCAGTGGCGTCCTGGAGGGCGCTCGTTCCAGACACAGGGATCTGGATGCAAACCTGCCAGTGGCCGTTGGAGATGCAGCCTGGCGTGTGCACAGTCTTTGATCAAATGAGTGGCCGCGGTTTAGTGAAGCCCGAGTCTTTGTTGGTGCGTGTATATTGATTTTGTCCATCTCTGAGATGTCAGGCAGTGGGTGAGCAGTAATGTGAAAAATGACCTCCCTCTCTTGACAGAGAGCCAATGAGGCGAGGCCAAAAACACGGCGGCGGGCACTCTGCCATTAACATGCTGCTCGCTGCCCAGCCACATTTTACAGTCTATTATTTTTAAAACCGGGGTCTCTTGATGCAACTGGCACTTACCAAAGAAGAAAAAAAAAAAAAAAAAAAAGAGGATGCAGTAAATGCAACTCGCAGTTTTCTCAACACCGTTTACGGCAAACACACAAACACGCCACACGCCATCTGAACGTATGAGCGTAATCTAGTCCTCACCCCGTGTCTCCTGTGGGTGGCTGTGGTTTGCTGTGCCAGTGAAATGAAAGCAGGCCTCTCTAATAACAGCGAATTTAATACCAGCACCAGTCCCTTAATGAGAGTGCCCTGTGTTTGCTCTAGGCTCATATCCGCAGCACCAGTGGGAGGGGAGGAGGGGAGGAAGGGAGGAAGGAGGGAAATGTAGTTAAAGTTTCCCATTAGCATCACCTCCAGGGCATGTACGCATTCCCTCCAGGGGGTGGCGGGGGCGGTGGTCTACGCGTCTAGCGGGCTGTGGCACCGAGGGCCGCGAGACGCCCGTCCTCACCTCTGCACAGCGGGACTTCCTGGGATGACAGTTAATATCACACAGAAATGATGGCGGTGCTTATTAGAAGACAGCGTGACACTGGAAAGTGGATGAGAAACAATCTGCAACAATGTGGAAGAAAAGAGTGGCACGGAAGAATGGACAGGAGGGATGTCAGAGAAAGAGAAGATAAATTAAAAGTGGATGGCGGGTGAGGATCTAAATACAAGATCAAAGGAGGATGTGGAGGAGTATGAGATTATTATGGGATTTGGTGTGTGTGTGTGTGTATGTGATGTCGCGCGACATAGAAACATAGGCGAGGAAGAAAAAAACAAACAAACAAACACAACGATCAGAGAAGAGAAGGTGAAACATTTAGTCAGGTGACAGTAATATTTCCACAACAAGTTAACTAGCGATCCTTTAGCAATTAGCATGTCGGCCATATCAAGGAATAAAAGCAAACCAAAACAAAGCACAGCAATCATCTTGGCTTTAATAGTCTCGCTGAGGTCCCCCGAGTGTTTACTAAACCCAGTGATTGCGTCGGAGATTTTAATATTTAATAACAGGGGGAGATTGGAGAGGAGCAGCATCGGGGGAGAACAACAATCCGTTTGGACTCGCTGGGCAAATGAGGAAAACTAGGCTGAGCTCATTGAGGTTGTCCCTGTGGTATCAATGAATTCTAAATTAATTTTAGCCACTATCCATAAATATACTTTGAAAAGAGTACGCGAGGAGTTTTCCGTGCTTCACATAGAGATAATATATCTCTCTTTACAACAACAGTGGCCCGAATCCATAGATTTGGTGGATGAGGAACACATACACACCTGTAGGGTTTATCTGGATAGGGAAAACTCTGAGGTAGAGTTGATGGAGACATTTATTTTTTATTTTGAATTCAATATATTTCCACAACAAACATTCAAACCCACCTACACATTGACAAAACGAAAAAAGTAAATTTGTAGTTTTGACTTCTTTCAACGTATACAACTGCAGCTAGCGATGGACCGACGTGTATCTTTAGCCTCAGTCTAGTGATGTGCATGTTTCCATAGAAACTGTTTTTTTTAAATTACATGCGATCGCAATGCAGCCACACACAAATAAATACAAGAAAAAGGCCATCACACTTTCCAGTAAAAACTTTTAAACAGCTTTTAATAACTCCCTTTACGATATATAAAAACACATGCTGGAGTCAACTCCAGATAATTAAACCACAGTTTATATGCTGCATTAAATGTAGTGTAAATATACTGCAGGGAATATAAGTACACTTTTTAACTGATCTACCCTCACAAGATGCACAAAGCATACATAAGACAACAAAAGTGTTTCTGTTGAATGTTTTGATTTGATTTGTGTATATTTCAATATTATGAAACTACACTTTCCTTATAATATAATGTGGCTTGTTGATGCACTAATGTCTAAGCAGTCTGTTAATGCTGTGGAAAATATTTGTGTAGTCTACCTAAATGTATCTGTGAATACTCACTGATGTTTTCAAATTGAGAACAGGTTGCTGATAAGGTCGAAGCAGCCCTGACTGAGATTCATTATTTTATATCCACAAAATATTTTGACCTCTTCAGTGAACCCAAACAGCCAAATATGGAATAACGGAGATTTAAACCGCACACGTTCTACTAATAAAACAAAAACAGCAAAAGCACAGTAATGCTGGACACACTTTGCCAAATGCACGCACAACGACACACTGAGTGAGACAATTTCTTGCGATGCCAGTCCAGGTCTATTAGGCAGGCATCAGGCATTTGCTGTGGGCCAGGTCTGGCTGGGCTCCCAGGTTAGAGGACGTCTCCTCCTGGCCCCGTCTAACCATCTGCTCCATCCAGAAGGCCTGCACCACTGGGGGGAGGAGGGAGGAGCTGGTCCACCGCAGACAGCCCAGAGGAGAAGGGGGTGAGGGGGAGGGAGCGGGAGGACAGCGGTGAGGAGGAGTGGGGTGATGGTGTGGTGGTGCTGATGGAGGAGCACAAAGGGCTGGAGGTGTTGAAAAAGCTGGGTGAGGAGGTTGATGGTGGGACAGGGGGCAGGATGTGGAGGGGACAGGCGGGGCAGGGCAGGGCTCAGGCGGCCTGGGTGGAGGTGCTGGGTCTGTTACCTGTCCACCTCTGACCGAAGCCATCTGCTGCAGGGGTGGGGGTGGGTTGGTCAGGAGAGCGAGGTGCAGACACTTAGACAATAAATAAATAAAATTGGTGGTAAAAAACGTGCAGGTGTTTTGCAATTTTTGTGCATTTTCTGCATTTAGTTGTTAAATAGAATTTCAGGTTTTGATTTGTTTTTTTCGCAGGCACGTTCCTTTTTTCATACACAGCCGGGTAATTGAGAGAAAGGTTATCGAGACCGAGAGAAAATAGTATCAGTGATGAATCGAGCGGACGAAAGAGAAATATTATTCTCGTCGGCAGGCACGGACGTGCCACTTTAATTGGACGCTGCTTTCGACCGGGCAGATCCGGAGGCTCCTGCTGACGCAGGGAGTTTTGGGGGTTTGAGACAAAAAGGAAATTCTTCACTGGAATAAGAGATGGAGCGATATGAGGGAAGCAGCACGGGACAAAACAACGAGTCAGGAACATCTGAACATCGCTGTCTCTCCTCGCCTCAATCCCATTTGAGGAGTGGACAATGTAGTCGGAAGTAGTAGCAATGTATTACAGCATTGCACACAGGGCCTGGTATTATAATTGACTCTTGAGGAAAATAGAGCACTGACGCCCAAGGAAGCTTGTCTGTTACAGCGATGTCCTTTTGCCCTGCTCGACTGTGACTCAGTCCAAAGACTCAGACTCAGACTCAGACTCAGACTCAGACTCAGACTCAGACTCAGACTCAGAGTGGTGAGGCTGCAGAGTGATGTGCGGCAGGACGTGGCGATGGACGGGGCTTAACACTGGATTTACACATAGAGGACCTCACCCATCAAACACGGGATGAGCTGAAATGAAAAACATACTCATCGACCGTCCTTGCACACTGACGCCGCTGTTTCTCTCCCACTTTTAATGCTTATTAGTGGCTTAACAGTGACGTCTAGAGAAATATGCTGCGAATACAAGTAGAAGAATTAAAAATAGTAATATCACCCAGTGGGAAAAAAAAAAAACAAAAACAAAAAAAACAAATCTGGTGACAGTATGACAGAGGAAATGTTTGTACTGCTAACCAAGTTCGCGGATTTAATTTAGCTCAGCGTCAGTAATTCTTTGATTTGCAGTTTAGTGAAGCCAGTGTCGTTGGACAAAAACGTGTGAACTGTCCCTTTAGCCTCGATCTTTATGGGAACGTTTCTTTTTTCAGGCTGGTTTCCACAGAATACACAGATATATACACGTCAGTCGACTTCAATTCAGTTCATTCAAATGGAGCTAATGGATCTGTGTTGCCAGGCATGGCTGCAGATATCCACTTTTTAGCATCTCTCCCCTGCTGTGCTACAATTAGCAGTCATTAGTAGTTCTGGGGAACAGAAGGGGGGGGTGAGGGTTGGGGAGAGTTGATGCAGGGGACAGACTCACTGACTAAATGACTATTTTGATGTGTGTTGTTACGATCGGGTCACAACATAACCTGGGCGCCATGTAAAGACTTAACGCAGTCTGGAAATCCCACAGGGTCGATACTCACTCGGAGTTATTACTCAGTGTGTAACATTTACATTGACACTGCAGCAGCTCGGGAAAAAAAAAAAAAAAAAAAAACCTCAAAAAAAAAAAAAAACATTCCGGGATGAACCGCGCGAAATTGGTGTCAAAGGTGACTCTGCACAAAACGAGCGTTAAAAAACACAAGGCAGCACAAACACAAAGACGACAGAAATCCAGACGGCGAGTTGTCGCGTTACAGGCACAAAGGAGTAAACATACAGCCCAGTTGAAGGGCAACACAGCACAGATGACTCTGATGCAGATGAAGGCTGCAGAGGAGTGACCTCTTTCCTTTCCCGGGGCCCTCCCCGGCGCTCCGAGCGGCAGACCTGCACCATCTCATCTCTCCTGCTGTGATTTGTGCGTCCGATCACACAGGCGGCCACTTTTACAGCCGCTATATTGTCTGGGATAAGCAGGATGTGGCATGTGTAGCCACTGCTGTGTGTGGCTATCTATGAAAGGAAGACATTCATTTGCGGGATCATTTCATGCTGGGACAGTCGAACCCCCACCCCCAACCCCCACCTCTCTTCTCAAAGCTATAGCTTTATAGCTGCCTGTCCGCCATAATAAACCACTCGTGTTGGAGAACTGAATTTAAACCAGGGCCATATCACATCAGTCTGTACATGAGTGGGGAGGAGGGGGGGGTGAGAGAAAAACACATCAATAAAGATGACACCGTTTAAGAGGCAAACAACCTTTACAAAAGAGCGGCGGGTTTAATGGGCCGGCCGCGTGGCTCATAAACCACAACGGCGTCCGACTGCAGCGGAGAGCGAGGGCCAGCTTCTACTCAGGGCTGCTGCAGAGAAATGTTACGTCTCCGGACGCGACGCCCGCTGACGTGCACGGCCCTGACATTAAATCATCTGCACCCAAACACATGCAAAGCCAGCAGCCTGGCAGAGGTCGGAATATGGAAGGTGTGTGCTGTTGTGTTTCAATACTCCTTTTTCTAACCCTGCACCCCCCCCCTCCCCCAAACCCACATCCCACAGTCAGAGAGATGGCAATAAAATAAAGTTACTGCACTAGCGTTTCACTAATTCTATAAATACTTGCTAGTTTTTAAACTGAAAACAGTGTGAGCTCATTAAATCTGATTTATATAAACTACCTAACGCGGAGCTAAAATTAGACAACAAACAATACACCACCGTAACTCTATTATCATAGCTGATTATGAACTATGTGTAAAAGTATTGTGCATGTGATTGTAACTTACAACTGCAACACCAGCGTCGTTAATCATATGCAATCACTAACTCAAGGTTAATTACTGTAACCGAACGAGTGTGGGGGGGGGGGTTGTTGACTTCATCAGTTACCTTGATCAGGGTCATCAGCCTGTAAGACACAAACGCTGCTGTGTCCAACGCCGCGCGGGGGGAAATTAATAAATGATCAATGTAGAAAGTGCAGCTATGAGAAACGGGAAGAACTGTGGTCAGTGAGAGAGACACAAAGCCGCCAAAGCGCTTTCACATCTACGACGCGGTTGAGATGTAAATCTATGCAAATGCATGCAAAACCAGACACTGACCTCAACTCGCCAGGCACAAGAGCAGTAAATATCCAAATTTCCAAGTTTTAACCATCGTCTGCTGAACCACCTGCCAAAAACACTCAACATTTTTTCTCATTAATATGCAAATGTGGGGAATCAGATTTGGGTGTTGGATTGAATTAATCCCTGCCACCCGTTCTGCCTGTACTGTAATCACAAATTACAGACAGGCGTCTGACGGCAGGCTAAAGCCTTGAATCCTGTCAGAGGGTCTCTTACCTTGGGGGAGAAATCCCAATCAACACAACTGGTCAGACCCAGATACGGCAGCAGCATAGTAATTTGCCACATGCACAGTTAGTTTCAAAGGGATATTAATTTTCCCGTTCCCTTATCTCTCTGTTCTTGTAGCGTCATTGTGGAGCGGCTGGAGGAGGCCCACGCCGAGGCCGGCTTCCTGACACGCTAATCAGCGTGCAGTTTGTTCGCAGTTAACAAGGCGGATGTTTAAGACGATAATATGCCTCCATCCTCTCAGTGTGACACGTGAAGATGCAGAGTTAACGAGGAGGGTGCATGTGGAAATTGGTCGATCAGAGGGGGACGCTGCTTCTCGTCGTCAAAGTTAAAGTGACCGCAGATCATGTGACAATGTGACCGTATGGAAAGCCACACTGGACAAAATCTAAATATTTGGAAGCAACAGGTAGTTTGAGCCAACCCGTACAGGAAAGATATATTAATATATAATTTAAAACTATGAATGTAAACATCATGGTATGAAAGGGGGCAGTAATGTCATTTGTCAACATTATAGCATTATAGCATTGTGCATCCTGTACTAGTCATCTTGGTTTATGTAGCTGTGATACTGGTATGTGTGTGTGTGTTTGTGTGTGTGTGTGTGTACATATATGCATGCAGGCACACACACATTGAAGCCTCTGTAAACTCTGTAAATCATAATTAAATTAAGCATGTGCACCTTGCCTCCTCCTCCCACACCCACACGGCTGTGTGAGAACATAACAAACATAAAACATAAAAAAAAATCCATGAACGTCCACCACTAAGATTAGTGTCAGGTAAATCATGCAGGCAGTTTCTTTTCTTTCTTTTTTTTTTTACATACGCAGTCAGGTTGCGTGTGACGGGCGTCAGCGGTTAGATCTGTGAAAGACGAGAGGCAGCACGAGGGGGAAAATATAACAGGCCTCAGTGAGATGACAAAGGGGGACAGACACGGGGCGCCGCAGCGTCCCCTCGGACACTACACTAATTTAATGAGACGCTGTGAGTCTCTCTGTCTCACTTTGTCTGCAGCAAGGTCAACCTGCAAACACAAGGTCACGCAGAGGAAACAACAGCATCACAAAGCCTGGCCTTGTACAGGGAACATTAATAAGTCGGATTACAAACCACCAACAGTGCAAACAAGAGAGGCTGCCATGCCGGAGCAGAATATCGCAGTAACTGTGATGGCAGACATATTGTGGACATTGTTTGCTGGGCAGAGAGTGGTAATGGCATTTTACTGAGAACTTGGCCCCATATAAAAAACAGTGTCGACACTCACCTCCCCCGATGTGCTAAAGTGCGACACTGCAAACACTGTGATCATAGTCTCAGTGACGACGGAAAAGCAACAACAATCTCTTCCAAGCGCACACACACACACACACACACACACACGCGCGCATTCACACAGCAACTGCTGGCTTCACCACGTCCTCTCTCCCTCCATCCGTCTGTCACCACAGACATGCACGCCATTCTAGGCAGCAGTCGCTTGGCAACATTGCTCAGCCGCTGAACATATTTCCCAGCTCGGGTAAGATATACACTTTCAGCTACAGTGTTATTTCATTAGAAAAGAGCATGTGGGTTTGTGTTTCTGCATCTCCGTCTCCAGCCACCTGCTTTTATTGGAGCCCGCCCCCAGAGTGTTTGCAGGGGGAATATTAAAAAGAAGCCTGCCGTTGAATGGGTTATTATGACATAATTAGCAGGGGTTCCGGGCTGGCACACCACATGAAAACAGATGGCCCGCTAATTCTATTAGCAGGGCCAAATGACCGCGTAGCTTTTAGCCCTCATAAAGCACTGTGACCTTCAAGCCCCTGGAAGCGACCTTTACACCGACTCTTACAAGATACTGTGAGTGACCCCGGACCCACGCACTTTTCTCTTGGCAGGTGTTGCGTGAGTTAACTTAACAGAATACTGTTCACTAACTCTGCAGAAGAGTCAGCCATTCCTACAACAGGACGATGCAAAATGCAAACCCAGCAAAAAAAAAAGTTAACAAACGTAGCCAGGGAGCATGGAAGAACTAAACCAAACCAAGCTGCACAGATGCACTGATGAGGAAGACTGGGAGCCCAGAGCCCAAACACACAAGACGGGAAACACACAGTGACACACACACACACACACACACACACCAATGTATTGCATCAAAAGCAATATGTTGTTAATAATAAATAATATAGCAGCAAAAAGAAAAAGTAACTAACTCTCCCTGTCCCCTTATTTCCTGTCTACCTCTTCACAAAACACACAAAATGTAACAACAACTGGGACAAACAAACAAACACAAAAGGCTAGACTAAATTGTTTTACCCTGAACAACAATAGCCTCAAACATGGGAAAACAGTGAATCATTAATTCTATGCAAGGTTAGATAAGTTGTGTGGCACCTGGTGCAGACAGACAGGAGGTAAACACCAGGGGCCGAAAGTCACTTTTTAATATATATATATATATAAATAAGAAATAAATTATTATTTATGATATTATTTATTTAAATAATTAATTTAAATAATATAAATAAGAGGAAGCTTACGTTTGATCCGGGCGGTGGTCGTGCAGCAAAAACATACAGGAAGAGAAAACATAATCCAAACAGGAACCCTGGATCAGGCAGAGGGAACTAATGCAGCCAGGTGAAGGTAATCAACACAGGAAGGAAATGAAACAAAGGAGAAGGAAGTCAATGTAGCACAAAAACAACAAGGAAGTAAACTTCAAAATAAAACAGAAAGTCAGCTCAAGACAAGAGAGGCAAGGAAAAAGGACGGACTAACAAAAGGGAAACACAACAGACTGAATGCAAAACAACTAACAATCAATTGTATATAATGTTCACACCGAAAGCATAATTTCAGGGACCTGGGGGAGACCATGGCACAATCGAGATGCAAAACTTTTTTATTATGGGCAGCGCTGTGACCATATCTGATGGTCTTTGTGTCGCTGGTTTAATGGGGCCTGCAAGTAAAAGGGGAAAAAAAAGATTTTAAATGGGTTCATAAAACATCTCTTGGCCATATACTTCATGTAATGCCGGTGTGAAGTTGCATATAATGGCCTTTTTCAAATTTAAATAAAAGGACGGATAAGATGTAATGACACGAGCTCATCTATTTAGCATAAAATTGACAGTGAAATAATATAATTAATGTATATTACCAGTCTTACCCTGCATTTTAATATACTTCATCTTCTCCTTTCTGTTTTACATCCACCACATTTGGCCACAGCAACAATGAGGCACTGAAATATTATGCGAGCATGAACCATCACAGGTATCAGATTCTAAAATATTAAATATATCATCTTTTATTTTTTATTACACTGCCACCGTCATGCTCATGATTCAAGTCAGGTTTATTGATGCAGCCGCTCGCACACAAAAGGTGTGGACACATGCAAATTGTGCAAAAACCACACATGGAAAAACAACTGACTAATGAAGTACTTCAATTATAAATCATTCAAATCAATTGTGTATCTGTTAACGACATGAGAAAAGCGAATGTTGTAAAATATACATGTGGTTTTTAAAAAAAAAAAATCATTTTCTTGAAGCTGATTTAAAATCGACTCTCGATATAGCAAGTTGACCTTTTGATGATCAAAGGTCTCCCTCCAGTGTTTACTCGATGAGCAGGTCAACCGAGCGGCGATGAACCTTATTAGTAATTTTAAAAACCAATTCTGGTTTTATATATAACTATATATGATATTAATTTAGTGGATTTAATTAATTTAGGATTAATTTAGTCCTAATTGGACACGCACAACAGCGGCTTCTTGCTGTTGGAGTAGAGTCATTCTGATGTTATGTAACAGGTCAGTCTGTAGTTTCAGTCGGTTTTTTTGGTTCGGAATCGGAGCTGTTTTCCAGGCGCTGACCCGTTTGACTGACCACGTCCACACCTCTGCTCCCGGAATACCGAGTGGCGTCTCCGCCTCCGACTGTCAGTCACACACCCGCGCTCTTCTCACCTCCACCTCGGCCTGGACGTTCTCTCTCTCCCAGGTTTCACGATGCCGTCCTTCATCCCTCAACTCTCCAAAGATTCCATTTACCCTCTCTCTATATTCCACTGACACATTTTTCAGCCTTTTTCCGTCTTTCTTTCACCACCACCCCTCCTCCGCTGTCCCCCTCCCTCTAAAGCAATCATCTCCCTTCCTTTCGCTCTTTATTTACATGACACAGAGGTTCTCTCCGAGGCAGGTGTGGACGGCAAAGAGGCAGGCGTTTACAAAACGGCGCGGGTTTAATATCTTCCTCTTGATTTTCATCACAACCCAGGAGCTTCATAGCAGAACTAACAGTCCACTCGTAATCGCATTGTCCCTCTGTAAATATCCTGGGCCCAGTCTCATCTTTATTTTATTACCACCTCTATCACTAAAGACCCCTGGTGTGGACCAATATCGTGTAAGGCTTGAGGGCCAACGCTGGATGTCTGGAGGACGCCTTTAATATGGCCTGAAAATCAAACCAATAACTGTCTTTAGTCTAATGTTGCGTTACTTTTATTGTTGTTGTTGTTTTGTGTCAAAAAAAAGTTCATTATTGAACATCAGCTGCAGGGTTGGTGGTTCAATTCCCAGCATTACTCACAGCATTAAAGCAAAACCAATTACGATGGTTTGGTTTGTGCCTTTCTTCTTCTTTTTCTTATTTAATGGCAGCTGACAAACAATTTATAAGTGCAGTACTGTCACATCACACACAATTTACATTCGATTAGAAGATATATAAGATAAGGTTACATCATATTGCATCGTTATATTATATTGCATGGCAACACATCACATTCTGCCCTATTTTATGATCAGCAAGTGGGTGCTGGGGACCAATTCCACCCCGGGTCCTGACGGGATGGTTTGTACTTTCCTAATAGCTTGCTGCCATTGTTGCATAAATGGATGAATAAGACGCACATTGTAAAGAACTTTGAATAGAAGTGTTGTCGTATGGGTCATTATCCAAGAACTTCTTTTATAACAAACGCCCCAAATTTAATTCTACCTCCAGCTAGACCAATAAACCGGATAGGCCAGTTCTCACAATAAATCTGGGCATATCAGCATATTACAGATGCCAGTGTGTATGGGATGTTGGACAATAAATAACAAGACATTACAGTACAGGAGAGATTTGGTTTGAGGTAATGAAAAACAGGGAGAGAACCAGTGTCTGACTGAGACTGATGCTGTCAGCTGAGTCATCATTTGCTACTAAAAACGAGCGACACACAGCTGGTCGCGGCTGTGACGCAACCACCATGAGGATATTGACATAAATTGTAGATTTCATACTGTGTGTGCATAAGCAATTCACACTCCTGCTGAACTTCTGGGGAAATGAAGCGAATACAGGGGGTCCTCGAGTTACGTCGGAGATCCGTTCCTGAGAATGTGTCGTAACCGAATTTCGACGTAAGTCGGACCATACATTCATTGTGCCATTGTGCATACATTGTGCCACCAGATGTCGCTATAACACCACGCTAAAATAAGAGTTTATTATGGTGAATTGCCTTTTTGTCCCTCTTGTCCCTCTCAACTTGTTCCCGTGTGAAGTCTGTACGTATTTACGGGGCAAACCGCTTAAGCCGAAACAAGGAAGTTCACGGGAGATGTGTCGTAACCACGAAAACGACGTAATTCGCGACCAACGTAACTCGAGGACCCCCTGTATTGGCTTGTCTGCTTTATTGGTTTGTCCAAACGACGTCTGAGATGCATGTTTTCCTCAGCATAGCTAGAAGAAGGGAGGAGGAGGGAAGAGTCTGGACGAAGCAGAGTATCTCCATCAGAGTCCATGAGCTGTTCCGTATCGTCACATGCTGCACATCTAATGCCGCATGTTCAAACATCTTCACATGTTTACACGTGTGCAGTCATGATATGCTGCGGAGTCCTTCAATATACTCAGCCGCCACAGTCGCTCCCCGCGGTCTCCAGTTTATTGTGCGCATCACGTCGTCAGCTGCTTATTAATGTATTCCCACCGGAGCAACACATGCAACTCACAACTCACCGATTGTTCCGGCACAGGAGCGATTTAACCCACTTATGGTGCGGCCAGTTTGTGAAGGCTCTCACACCGCTGTTCAATACTTTTCTGGGAAAATCCTTATGTGTGCAGGCAATTATATGTGTTGTGTTGTGTTTGGGATTAACGGCAGAAGAACTGATGAGTTTGCAGGGTTCGACAGACGCAGAAGAAACGTCTGCAATAATGCCAAAAATTAAAGGTCATGAGAATTTAGGGTTTACGGCTTTATTTTATGGTGAAAATGAGTTGAGACCAAACCGCTTAAGCCGAAACAAGGAAGTTCACGGGAGATGTGTCGTAACCACGAAAACGACGTTATTCGCGACCGACGTAACTCGAGGACCCCCTGTATTGGCTTGTCTGCTTTATTGGTTTGTCCAAACGACGTCTGAGATGCAGGTTTTCCTCAGCATAGATAGAAGAAGGGAGGAGGAGGGAAGAGTCTGGACAAAGCAGAGTATCTCCATCAGACTCCATGAGCTGTTCCGTATCGTCACATGCTGGACATCTAATGCCGCATGTTCAAACATCTTCACATGTTCACACGTGTGCAGTCATGATATGCTATGGAGTCCTTCAATATACTCAACCGCCACAGTCGCTCCCCGCGGTCTCCGGTTTATTGTGTGCATCACGTCGTCAGCTGCTTATTAATGTATTCCCACCGGAGCAACACATGCAACTCACAACTCACCGATTGTTCCGGCACAGGAGCGATTTAACCCACTTATGGTGCGGCCAGTTTGTGAAGGCTCTCACACCGCTGTTCAATACTTTTCTGGGAAAATCCTTATGTGTGCAGGCAATTATATGTGTTGTGTTGTGTTTGGGATTAACGGCAGAAGAACTGATGAGTTTGCAGGGTTCGACAGACGCAGAAGAAACGTCTGCAATAATGCCAAAAATTAAAGGTCATGAGAATTTAGGGTTTACGGCTTTATTTTATGGTGAAAATAAGTTGAGACATTTTACAGTTAGCAATTATATACTGGTGCAGGCACGACACATGACAACAGCAGTACATAATGAACGGAGCAACAAAGGAGCATCATCTTTGGAGGCTTTGATGGAATTTCTAACCAGTCAGGTGTGTGTGTGTGTGTGTGTGTGTGTGTGTGTGTGTGTGTGTGTGTGTGTGTGTTACACAATGACAGACAGCAATGTGCAGCGACTTCAGCTTGGACCCGTCAGGTCACCAAAGCGATCGAGGCTGGTGAAGGAGCATGATCGTCCATTTGAAGAATTCATGAGGTCCTGACAGAAACGTCTCTCACTGTTTCACCGAGTCAGATGTTTTACAAATAATGAAGGGTAATAGCCAAAGTGATGAACCAACATTCGTCACTGTGACCTTTCAGGTATGAATGTGTGTGTGTGTGTGTGTGTGTGTACCGGGAACACCTGATACAAGCGAATAGAGCAAAGCCTCTTGAAGGACGGGTGACCTCATACATCATGCTGGCATTTCTCTGCACTGTGGTGAAATGAGGGATTTTCTGTCCCACACCCTTCTGTCCTCACACACACACACACACACACACACACACACACACACACACACACACACACACACACACACACACATCTGTGGCTGTACTTGCAGTTACCCTCTTTGCCATAATGCTTCCCCGGACCAAACTTTCTCTTCATAACTACTGTACGACCTCAAGCATTGACCCTTAAGATACATCTGACACTGGCTCTATAGCAAAGTCTCCATATTAACATTATCAAACATATTAATAAACAATAAACAAGTACCTGGCCAAAACTGATGTGGCCTACTCTAATCCAACAGCCCTACAAGCTTTTGTTGTACCATTAGTTTGAGCATCCTGGTAACCATAGCAACACATTAACCAGATGGAAGTGCATATTTGGATACCAAAACCATTTTTTTCACGTTTCTGGTAAATGCCATGTTTTGTCTAAGATTTGTTCACACTCCTGTCAAAGCCCCAGCCCATACTGTGTTCAGTTGGGCATTGTGTCTTTAACCTTAACGGAGGTTCTCAAAAAAAAAAAAGAAGCCTCCTCGCTCCCCAAAAATATCCCCATTCTTATCGTTGAAAACTTAAATTGAATGTCACAAAGGCTGAGACACAAAGACACACACATT
Organism: Trinectes maculatus; assembly: GCA_016785345.1. NCBI lineage: Eukaryota > Metazoa > Chordata > Actinopteri > Pleuronectiformes > Achiridae > Trinectes > Trinectes maculatus. The sequence continues at coordinate 373,843 of JAFBJQ010000446.1, forward strand.
CAGACAGGAAGCCTTACACCCTAAACCTTAGAAGGTCAAGCTGTGGTGGGTTTTCTTCCTGTTTCCATGGCACTGCCAACTTCGAGGCTGCACTCAACCTGACTATCAATCAGCAGACAAAACGTACGTCTTACAGGACCCAGCTACACACACACACACACACACACACATATCTGTGGCTGTACTTGCAGTTACCCTCTTTGCCATAATGCTTCCCCCGGACCAAACTTTCTCTTCATAACTACTGTACGACCTCAAGCATTGACCCTTAAGATGCATCTGACACTGGCTCTATAGCAAAGTCTCCATATTAACATTATCAAACATATTAATAAACAATAAACAAGTACCTGGCCAAAATTGATGTGGCCTACTCTAATCCAACAGCCCTACAAGCTTTTGTTGTGCCATTAGTTTGAGCCTCCTGGTAACCATAGCAACAAATTAACCAGATGGAAGTGCATATTTGGATACCAAAACCATTTTTTTTTCACGTTTCTGGTAAATGCCATGTTTTGTCTAAGATTTGTTCACACTCCTGTCAAAGCCCCAGCCCATACTGTGTCCAGTTGGGCATTGTGTCTTTAACCTTAACGGAGGCTCTCAAAAAAAAAAAAAAAAAAGCCTCCTCACTCCCCAAAAATATCCCCATTCTTATCGTTGAAAACTTAAATTGAATGTCACAAAGGCTGAGACACAAAGACACACACATTCAGACAGGAAGCCTTACACCCTAAACCTTAGAAGGTCAAGCTGTGGTGCGTTTTCTTCCTGTTTCCATGGCGCTGCCAACTTCGAGGCTGCACTCAACCTGACTATCAATCAGCAGACAAAACGTACGTCTTACAGGACCCAGCTACACACACACACACACACACACACACACACACAGTATTAAAAAACTAGTTTGTATATTTTCTTTTAAGAAAATCTTTAAAATATATATATTTTTTTATTTTCTATCACCACACCACTTCACATTTTCCTGCTCTTCACAAACGTGACTTGTTGTGATGATGCTGGGCTAAATAAGCAACTGAAGGGTCAGAGAGGCGTCGCAGCCCAAACTGCGAAGAGGGAAACGGAATGGATGGCGTCGACATGAAACGACATTTACTGGAGGAGGAAGGACGGGGAGTTGTGCGCGTTGTCGCGTTGTGATTTGCCACAGCAGGTCAGAGCTACGCGCCGACACGATCGGAATAAAAGCTCAATCGCCGCCTGGTGAAACACAAACACAAAACAATGCACGGCCTACAGATAACGCCGGAACTAGCGGACTGTGATTAATCAGTGACAGCTAACCACTAATTACAACCCCCAATCAATTACCTCAACGCTCATTATCTAGTCAACACACCACCTGGAGAGCACTAATGCGCTTTTCTTGCTGTGGGCACAATCAGCATGTACACATGCCTTTTGAAAGCACTGGCACTAAATGGAAAGTATTAGTATATGACCATGAGGGGAAACGTGACCGGAGTAGCTTGTTGTGTTGTAGCGCGTGTGCGGGGGCTGGACGCGTGAGCAAGACAGCAAGTTGGACAAACCCCCCGTACTGTATGGATTAATGCATTGTGTCGTGATAAAGAGGGATGAAAGTGTAAACGTGTGTAGTCGGGGGGGGGGGGGGGGGGTGGGGGGGGGGGGGGGGTGTCTGTGCGGTGGCCAGAAGCAGCCAAGCTTCACTCTCCATTTTAAGCAAGACTAAAGATTAAAGCTCTTCTCGCGGCCGCTCTGTAACAGAGCGCAACCCAATTACACCTTCACCAGACCTGCCTCAGGAACCCAGGGCGAAGACAGACGGAGGCAGGGAGAAGCCGGAGAGATAGACGAAGAGAGAGAGAGAGAGAGAGAGAGAGAGAGAGAGAGAGAGAGAGAGAGAGGAGATGAGGGAGGTTAAAGGGAGGGATGACTGGGTTGCAGAGAGAGAGGGCGCTAATGGAGAGATTGGTCTAAAAGGAAAGGTGAGGGCAAAGGAGAGTTAGTGGGATGAGTGCAATGCAAAGGGAGGTGTTGAGAATAGAGAGGGCGGGGGGGGGGTTGTCGGCTGAGAATATCAGAGGTGAGAGAAGAGCGATGGCAGACATCTCCTCGGGGCGATCAAATAGCGTGTTCAGTTAAAGCCCGTGACTCCAAAACGGCAGAGAGAGTTAACCGCAACTTAAAAACGTGAATGGCGCCCGGCGCTGTCAGGAGGCTGACAGCTCGCCCGCGTTTCACAAAATCACAGCAAGCGAGATTTTTAACGATTCAGATTGAACCGTCGGTCAGTCGACTCGTTTGAATCCTGACGTGTCTGCTATCACTACATGTGGGTTCAAACTTCAGCTCATGACCAAAACCTGCAAACTTCACCTATTGGCCTCAACCGCATCATACTGGTTAACAAATATTAGCAGGAGGCTAACAGGAAAACATGGTAAACATGCATTAAGATCACTATGTGGTCATAAACAGACCACGACCTATTTACTCTAACGAACGCGGAGGACATACAGTAATTAATGTGAGAAGATGAATAATTTCCTGAATGTCTCTTCTATACCCACACTTCATGACTCTCGCTGACTGTGCATAAGATGACACGGCCGAATAAAACGAGTTCGTCCAGTTGTTCTGGAAAAACAAAGCAAATCACTCATCAATCAAATCAATCATTAAAAAAAAGAAAGAAAAACGCAAGGCTTAAGAAAAGCAGCTTAACTCCTGCAAACTGATAAAATACAGATGTTATTATGGACATATGATAATATCACCATCATCGGAGGACGTTTTTTCCCATTGACCATGCGGTGAGGATCTTCGGCAACAAACCACTGAACCCTCCTAACCCTAACAGGTTAAAGCTGTGTACGTCTGTGACTTCCTGCAGATAGCAGACGCTCTCGACACAGAGGGAGCTGGCTGTATCGGGTCTGCTGTGCCTGACTGATGATGTTGGTTTTTGGAAACTCGCACTGATTCATTCCAAAAGTTGCAAGCTTGTGCTTCCCCGTGTATTTTGTTCTTGCCAGTATGGAACATCAGCTGGACGAACATTTACACCCCAGGGTACTGAGGATCTTCTTTTCATATACTGTGTGTGTGTGTGTGTGTGTGTGTGTGTGTGTACATATATATACATATATGTATGTATCTGTGTGTATACAGGGGGTCCTCGAGTTACGATGGAGAATGTGTCGTAACCGAATTTCGACGTAAGTCGGAACATACATTCATAGGTAAGGTAGTTACAAAGATATCAACCGTGTAGACCCTGTGTTGCTACGGTATCGCCACAATCCCGAACCCATCTGTGTCCGTGTGCATCTCCTTACCAGCTGCCGCTGCCCCCCCCCCCCCCCCCCCCCCCCCCCCCCCGCCAGCCATCCATTGCATAAGTATATACATAAGTAAACACAACGCAGAGTAGCCTAGCTGTGCTGTGGAGGTGCTGGAGAGCCGGCAGGCGCGCTGAGAGACAGAGAGAGCGCTCACCAACGAGTTCCCATGTGAAGTCTGTACATATTTACGGGGCAAACCGCTTAAGCCGAAACAAGGAAGTTCACGGGAGATGTGTTGTAACAACGAAAACGAGTTACGACGTAACTCGCAACCGTCGGAACTCGAGGACCCCCTGTATATAAATATATGTGTGACACATGTACATGTACATCACCTCTACAGTACCACTGAGCCTCCCCTGACATGAATATTGTTCATATTGTTCCTTTAGCAGAACTTGTGAGCCAAACATCCAAACCCAAATATGCACATCCAGGAGCAGGAGTATGGTTATGTGTGTCATATAGTGTGGGTCTATTACGAGCGCGGGCTTAAATGAAGATCCCCCCCCCCCCCCTCCCCCCCTTCCTCCCAGTGGCAGCCCAGGTAAAAGGCTAAATAAATAAGGCATGGCTGTGAAGGTCCCTGAGCCGTGACCTTTCGGCCCATTTGCTTTTAGAGCACAGGAGTGCAGCCTCAGCTAGCCCCCCTAGTTTTAATCAGCGGCGTGCTGCTGTTGGCCGAGGCTGTGCATCATGCTTAACGAGGCTGAGCGAGGGCTTTCATTTACCCCCGCACAGGTAACAAATGGACCTCGGTGCTCATAAGAAGACGTCCCTGTCTCCCCTTTTCCTGTGACGTCCTTTCCCTTTATCTCCCTTCACCCTCTCGTCTCCTCCGCGCCTCGTCCCGCCTCATACGCCGCTGTGTCATTTATAACGCTCATGTGAGTCACGTTCACATTCCCACTCGAGCGCCTGTTGTTTAAACTCTTTGCACGTTGGTTCTGTTTTGCTTTTGTGCAAAGGTGCGTTTGACTTCTGCCTCCCGCCGGCGTTCACCTGGATGAAGGCGCCGTCGTTTTGCTCGCCGTGTTTAGCTTTATTAGGCAAAACCTCGCAATCCAACACGTGGGCCCCACAAAACACGCTACCTGAGCTGCCTGGCATGTGAAGCGTCTGTTGGCCTGTGTGGGATAGATTGACCTCTGTGGTCATATCTGAGTTTACATAGTAGCTGGTGCAGGTGCTGGATTGGATTGCATTACACTATAAGGAGCGTTTGATTTTTTTTTTTTCCTCAACCCGAGTTCTCTCTGTTAGCTTTGTGTTTGTTTTTTTGTTTTTTTGTTTTACCATAGACCGCCCCAGGCACTTTGAATGGATTGACTTTAATTATACAGAGACCTATGGGGCCCAGATAATGAATCTGGATAACGTCGGTGATTCCCTGACATTTCATCTCGTGCCACCAACAGATCTGCCTCACTGAGCCTCTCTTTATTCACATCCACCTCGTGTTTATTGTGTTTTCTCCATTACCACTCTGTTATATTTACTGTGCTACTGTAAACCGAATAATACCGTGGGGTCGTAAAAGCTCTGCTCGTCCCAACCTCTGGCTTAATGCGGCCGGGACGGGCTTACGGCCGCCGTTTATTTCTCCTTCGTCTTCGCTCCCATCCGACAGTATATCTTCAGTCTTATTTGGACAGGATTAATACTCCAGAGGGAGACGGGTGGTAAAATATTTCCCCTGCTACTTAGTAACTGAGCTAATATTTCCAGATGGAATTTCAGCTTCCGCTGCAGCACATGAGGTAGCAGGATCGGAACGATGAAAACGATGGCAACCGATATAACAGGAATAAATCCTAATAATTGGACGGAGTTCACACATAACAGTAGAGGGTTGTTTTTTTTTTTAAAGGGGAAATAATAAATGTCCCTTGATTAATATATTTCTGTGGGCTTCCTCTGACCCTTTTTTTAAATCCCATCTTTCCCTGCTCTCTCTCCTTCCTCCTCTCTGTTACGATGAGTGTTGTCCCAATGAGTTCAATTCCATCACTCCCCGGCTCCACAGGTCTCATTACTGCAAGGCCAATAGGGAACATTCTAATAAACAGATGAAGATGACACTCTTGCAGCCTGCGCACACACACACAAACACACAAACACACAAACAGGAAAAATTACACAGGGGACGAGTACAAAATAAAAACCTTTCACTTGATTATTTCAGGCAAAATAAATCACGGCCCGCAGACGCGCTCCAACCTAAGAGCAAGAAAAATAGTGCGACGATATTATCCGGCATGAGAGTGCGAGGAAAACAGCCCCGCTTGTTAAAGAGAAAAAATGGACACATGTACACACATGCATATTCAAAAAGGCTTGAATAATGACACACACAGATACACACACCCACACATCCACGCACGCACGCACGCACCCAGGCACCTTCCTCTGTTGCACTGCGCACAATAAGTCTTGCTTCATTAAAGCCAAATCTCATCCACTATCAGTTTACAACCACAGAAGTCGTTTGAACCGCCGGGGAAATACAATTCCATTCTGTTTCGAGGTTATCTTAATATATGAGCTTGTCTCCATCACGTTGGTCTGCGGTTATGAGCTGGGCAAACACCCACAGCACCACAATATTGCACCAGCACTTTCACAGGACAGATTGGTGCACACAAAGCAATTAGCAGCTCATATATACGTGAGTAATTGTGTGTGTGTGTGTGTGTGTGTGTGTGTGTGTATGACTCAGCTCCCACGTCTGGTTCTTCTTTCTCCTCTAATTTCTACATCCGGTGTTATTAGAAGCAGTTCATTGTGGACTGCAGTTTCTTTGTGCACGTCCCCCTGATCCTAAAGGCAAGCCACCTCAGAAAGGAGGACTGTGACGCCACGGCAACACCATCCAACAGTCAAAGGGTACACTACCACAACCGCCACTGCCAATCACCACGGCTCCTGCCACCGCCGCCACCGCTGTGCAGCCAGAGTCAATAGTTTTATAAGACTGAACTCGCGTTGGACACTGTGGAGAAGGAGACACAAGACAAATGGAGTACAAAGAAGACAAATCTCTCAACGGCGTCAATGTCTGAGGCGTGCCGGCCATCCATCCTCCATCGCTCCTTCATTCACCATCTGTCTGGCCCTACCCCACCTGTATGACACCCAATCACTCTTCATCCCTCCATCCATCCATTACCCCTGTCAGCTCATCCTTCCACTCCTCTGCCCCAAGGCCCCCCAGCTCCCCTTTACCTGTCACAGATAATACCATCTAAGTGGATTACCCGAGATATCATGAGAGAGATATGGTCCACTATCTACACACACAATGGTTATTATATGCTTATGCTGCATTGAGCCTTGATGTACTGGCAGTTCCATGTTATGACTGGGAACCACATTTTTTAAACAGGCGCAGTTGCATTTCATTCATGTCATGATTTGATGACAATAGTTTGATGGCTAAAGGTAAAAAAAAATAAAAAATTAATCATTAGAAAACTGTACCGGTTCGTTAGTAGTTAATAATAAGAGCTTCGTCATGTTCGGCCATCTGCCAAGTCTGAGTTTTCAGATATTTGCAAGTTGTCAATAAGGAGAAGTCACGGTGACTTTGTGCAAAACATAAATATAAGTTAAAGGAAAATACACAACAGCTCGATCACTTTTCACAACCTGGCACCACAATAACTTTCCTTACCAACACCTGATTGTCGATATTTACAATTAAGGAATGTTAAAAAGTTCCGGCAAAATCTCCAAACCACGTTTCCCCCCCACCACACCCCCCCCCCCCTCGCCGGACAGCACCAACCAGCAGGTATCACTCTCTGGCCTGCTCTTCCCCCCCCCCCTCGCCGGACAGCACCAACCAGCAGGTATCACTCTCTGGCCTGCTCTTCCTCCTCTTCCCTGATGGTGGGCTGACACAGATGCAGAGCTTGTCACAGGCTTTCACAGCACTGACCTGCCACACCTCGGTCTCCTTTCTCCCATAAAAGGAGGAGTGAATGATGGGAAGGCAAGACGGGGGGGGGGGGGGGGGGGGGGAGGGGAGGCATTGTGTTGACGTGCATGCACATTCAGAGAGCGCGCTATGCCGACCATGTCCATACATTCTTTCAGCCAGATGCAGAAGCACACACCTTGACCTTTACAGGGAAAGGATCAAACTGAGAAATATTGGCTGAGATGCAGAGTGTGCTCTGCCACTTAAAGAATAAGATATCAAACTTATGTGTTCTAATACAGTGTGATGTCATTTTACTTAACTCTGCTGACCATTTCATGATTTCAGGCTTTTTTTTTACCAACAACAGTCAAGGAATTTTAGAGAGAACGAAAGAAAACAAAATGTTTGCGGATCAGGATAACGATCAATGTTGTGAATTACATGTTGAACATTATTGAACAGGCAGGTACACATCTGTTACTATGATGCTATGGCTTGTAAGTGGTTGATATAAATGAATCACAAGTCCTTCAAATCTGACACGTGCTCCGTCACGGAGCTGCGGTTTGCTCTCTGCATCAGGAATAATGGCCTTCGGTCAGCTTGACGGCTGCCGGGACAATGCCGGAGTATCCCCAAAGATCGGTGGCCGAGGCCGACTGTTAGATGCGAAGTGATTTGCAGTGCTCGGGAAGGAGCTGCTTTAAATCCCGCCAGGCCTCAACTGTGGCCAACACGGATATATACCTGTTAAAATACTCTCTCCAGGAGACAGGTCCAACTGTCTCAGAAGAGGTCATTACAACCTATAGCTTCTCCAAGCAAGCCTATATATATATATATATATATATATATATATATATATATACACACACACACACACACACACACACAAACACACACATATATATATAGAATCAAACTGCATAATAAGCAACATTAAATATATCAAGGGTGAAATAAAACTGTCCAGCCAAAATAATGAATGAAAATACAAGATAACTTTTTTTTTTATCACAATGGGTTTATTTCATTCGTAAAGCTGGACAGACACGGCGTTTTCAGTCATCTACACTACTGAGACTCAGAGTGTTTTCATTGAACCCAGTCTCGTCCGGTGACGGTGTTCGACAAAGCAACAATTACGGAAAAGGAAAAAAAAAAGAGACATGATCATATTTAGCAATTCTACTACGAGTGAATGGAGAAAGATCTCTCTGCAGCAAAGTTTCATATAAGTCCCTGTTCCACAGCTGATTGAACTTTGACCCCTGCCTTTCTCTCACTCCACCACATCCGACATAAAGATGGAAAAATATTGACAGTGCATTGGTTTTTGCGATATGTTTCTTTCAACATTCAACATAACATTTCTTTCTTTCAACATATTATTTACCATATTTTATTTTACCATGCTTAAAACCCAGATGTCTACAATGTCTGGCACTCCCCCTGGCCTTAGCCACTGAGACACTGTACCACACATTATACCACAAAATTATATTAGCGGGGACTCAACATTGACTTTTATGTTTCAAGCCAGAAGATCATTTCTTTATGTGACTGACTCGCAGATCGAGGTTGAAGTGGTCCAAATATGTAAGACAATGGATCTATGGAACACGTGAGGGTTTGAGCTTGTAATCCATAAATATCCAGGTTCGCCTCATAGAAAATGAATCCCGTCCCCCGTCTAGAGATACGTACAACCTCCTCTGCCCGGCTGAGTATCTCCCCTAGCTGTATCTCGCCAAGCCCTGGGCATCAGCTGTGCAGCTCTGGATACTGGGCTGCGAGGGAGGATCAGTAACATCACTGGTACAGGAGGACACAGCAGGGTTAGAACTGTAAACGTGTAGGTCCAGAACACTAGGACTGTTTCAGGCGCTTCCTCGGAGGAGCCAGAAAGTGACGCTGAGCTGAGGCTAAGGACTGATACAACTCTGCAAGCAGGCGAGGTTGAGACATCACCATGGACTTCCACCCTGATGTCTTCATCACTTCATCTGTGTGACTGTGGTACAAAAAAAAAGGGGGGGGGGGGCGATGACAGTCGACACAAGGAAGAAGATGGTGAGAAAACAAACGACATGATAAATAACGGCACAAGTTTCTCGAGAGTGAAGCACCGCACGGCTCCATCTGTGTGGCCACAGCTCTGAGGCATTAAGGATTTGTCATACCAGCTGGCATGGCTGTTATTTACTTGAGATTTTGAAATATTTAACACAAAGGGTCACTTTGAAAGAAAAAACACAAAAAAGAAATATATATTTTTAAAAAGTCCTAAAAACACAGAAAGCCCATTAAATCTGGAAAACTCTTGTTATTAATTGCTGCCGAGTTTTACTTCCACATATTCACCGACAGACCCTGTGGCACTCCTCACCATCCTGACACCCTCAGGGTGCTGGGCTGCACTATCACGTACACCCCTATGTGGCCTTTAATGACATTTTTCATGTTTCAGTTTGTATAAGTACACAACAGCATGTGTGTGTGTGCTCTAGTGTTTATGTCTTGCCATGCCTGCTCTTGGTACTAAGGTGTGTATGTGTGTGTGTGCACGCATGTGTGCACGTGCATGGGCATATGCTTTCCACACAACAGCCCCAGACCTCCAGCCAACCTCTGACCCTATTCTCTGTGGAGGATGTGAACCCCCGCTTACACGAATGGCTCGTGTGCTGAGGCTGAGGCGACGGGCCGACTAAAGGGCACGAGGAGAGCAGCCACAGCAGGAGAGGGAGGAAGGAGGAAGGGCCAAAGGAAGGAGAGAAGACAGCGGCGGTGACAAATAAACAAATTAATGAAGGGACATGAGGGACGAGGGAGTCTGGAGTGCAGAGGGAGGGTGAGGAGGGAACTGATGGAGATGGATGGATGGATGGATGGATGGATGGATTTGTGGTCATGTTAAATAAAAAAAATGTAAAATTTAGAAAATTGTAAGTAAAAAAAAGTATGGCCTCATTGCAGCAGTAATAATGAGGCAATTATCAACATGACTCATTTCAGAAAACCTGATTTATTGATTGTTTTACCTGAAAACACACTCGCGTCCATTACGCCCCCTGTGGTAACACTGCTTATTATGTTTTGTTCTACAAAGTTACTGAAGCCTAGAGATTCACGGTTAAGAAAATTCAAGATTAAAAAAAAGAAACTGTAGACAGACTGGTCTATAAACAAAGTGGATAAAGAGAGTTTGGACGACTCTGGTCTCGGCTACAGCCCCAGAGAGGATGGATAAACGAGAAAGAGGTCGGATAAAGAGGACTCCCATTGTCTCCACTAAATGACTGTAAGCTGCTTGTAAAGACTGGTCTGGAAAGGGGTTGAGGTGCTGCTGGGGGAAGGATTATTGGTTCCTCTGTGTCATCTGTTTTCTGTATTCGTCCTCCAAATTGATTTTTGTTTTGTTGCTCTTGTTGCTGTCGATTGTGTCCGCAGGAGCCGGGTTGATAACGCTTTGCTGGCCAGGAGTCCCCCGTGGCCAATTTTCCCACCGCCACAACAACACTGTCGCAAATTAAACTGTCATAACGGCCATAACCACAATTAATGACAGGGATTAGGGGCAAAAATCTGCATTACTGAACACGAGCTCTTAAGCACAGAATGGGAGTGGCGGGGAGGGGAGGAAGAAACAGAGAAAACGGGGGGAGAGAGAGAGAGAGCCTATTTAGGAGCACGGCCAGGAGATGGAGTGAGGCGGTGAAAAAGGAAAATGGACAAAACAATATAACTCGTGTCGTGCTGTGAGACACAGAAGTCAGATAACAGAGGGAACGAGAGCAGCAATTAAGGGTAGTGACTGCGAAAAGGCTTTTTGCTAAAACTGGGCATTGAAATACTGGATCAATCCCCTCTCCATGGACACAAATAGCTGCCATTGATGCTAATGGGCCCCTTCGTACCTAAAAAGGCTGCTCGTAACATGATTAACATCAGCAGTTGAGGCTTATTGCTAAATTGCACGATACGTTACAGCGGCAAAATGGTTGGAGAGGGGGTTTTAAATTAAGTTTCCTCCGGAAACAAAAATTGCTCGCTCTGAAATAAACAACCTCCTCCATAGAGGAGCTGAGTGTGTGTGTGTATGTGTGTGTGTGTGTGTGAGACGTGTGAAACGGGCAAACATGTTTGCATGAGAGGTGCAGTTGTTCTGCGAGATGGATTTCAGTCCAGGCAAATACACTAACTCACTGGTTGATGAAGTCTGTGGCCTGAGTCTTGAGCTGCTTGGCGCTGTACAGGTCGGCCAGGACGAGGATGTCGGCCGCATTCGCCACACACAGACCTGCGCACAACGCGTTCTCACACATCACCTTCAGCCTCTCCAGCGCAAACTGCCAACGACAGAGAGAGCAAGAGATAGAGGTGGAAACAACGGGTGAAGTAAATTACTTAAACAACGCTGCCACTAACAACTGTTGTCGCGCTGTGTAATGATGCGGAGACACAGAGCCGCTCCACTGCAGCCCGCCTAAATTGAATAAGAGAATATATGGGCAAGAGAAGGAAAAGTGACAGTTATAGAGTTACTATTGAGTTTGATTGTGAAGCTGCTGGGATCAAGCTTCGCTTGTATTCATGCACACTTCAGTGGTGGGCGACTAAACTGCATTTTTAAAAATCTGGCACAGTATTTACAAAACGTCAAATGTAAAGGCATCGATGTAAATAAACTGACACTAAACATACTCCTCCTGGGCAGTTTAAGACACGTCTTGAATTTTGCCACAAGTATTGAAAACTATAAAAAAAAATTAAATCTAATGATTATTCTTTTATAAAATTTATAAAAAGTTTCTGTAAAGTTTCTGTTGCTCTAACGATAGCTTTCAGGAGTATGACAAAAAATGATAATAACAGGGCAGTACTAAAACCCTGTGGTACACCTTTCATAATCCGCGACTTAATTGAAAAGGACTCCTGCATTTTTGTTTTTTGAGACAGCCGTTTGTTGTGTTTTGAGTATTGCTATAAACATGAGTTTAAAAAAAACTAATTTCCAATTTAAAAATATGCTTAGATGTGACGTTTAAGGTGTATGCGATCATGGATTGAGTATATTGTTAAACAAGTATATTTCTGGGGACATTATTATTCATACTGTCTTTTGAGTAATTGTACACAGTAACAGGTGCACACACACACACACACACACACACACACACACACACACACACACACACACACTCTGTACCATGTCAGCTACAGCCAGCAGGTCACCAGCCATCGCGTCCAGGTTGGGGGCCTTGCCTGTGTAGATGAAGCATATCATCTCTCTGAAGACACGTGGCTCCACGTCATTTATCTCCACACAGTTCTGAGCGGGAGGAGAGTGGAGGGGAGGATGTGCAGAGGGTTTAACAAAATAAAAGGAAAAAGAGGAAAAAGACGCTTTGACAGTCCTTCAAAAACATGTTTTAGTTTCTTTTTTATTCCATGTGAATGTCCCCAAACCCATCTGGATTACCTATCACTCACCTCGTTTTGTGCACACACACACAAACACACACACACGAACAGACATCATGCAGTTAAAAAAAAAAAAAAACAAGTTCCAACTGTCAAATAAGAAAAAAAAGGATTCTCTGGACAGTCTGCACACGTTTCAGGAAAATTACATTCTAGTACATTTATCTAATTCTTTTCCGCTGATTCCTGAAAATTAATCCCGAGCATTCATTCCTTGACAGTGCCTGCAGCCAGCTAAGTCGGCGTTATCGCTCGCCGGCACAGTGACGGTAACCTGAACCTTTCCCTCCGCAGTGAGAGGCAGAACAAAGCGGTAAACCAATTATAACAGAGCTTTATCGTCACCGCGGTGACCAGAGGCGTTTTACCAGGGTCAAGTTGGGTGTACCGACAGCTTAGTGCAATTGTGACAACTCTGGCCGTTCAGCAGCGACACAAACACACTGAGAAATAATAGAGGGCGATTCTGGGAGCAGCTTGGCTTGAACATACATGGCCGACTCTGCCACTGTAAACACACAGGCACACATAACATCAATCTCTGACTCGCATCACAATGCGCACAATGTCTACATTGTCTTTCTTTCTTTCTTGTTTAACAGCATGTCATAAATGAACATCACGTGCAGATGTGCTGGATAGATACTATAAAGTCATCATCAGTGCTGCAGAAGCCTGTTAACCCATCTATCTGTTTTCTCTAAATCGTACAGGGACACGGCCCACCCTCTCGCCTTCATTCTGATGAAGACGCCCACTTAAACAGCAATTAAGATGCATTTCCTGGCTCTGTGCTTTATAATTTCCCCATTCGAGCCGTGCGTGCATCAATATTCCACTGACGTGACAGCCAAATCACCGAGGTTCAATCTCACCACCTCCGATCATATGAACACAACCAACAGGGGCACGAGGGCTTTCTGCATCGCACATGTGCACACACACACACGCATGAAAAAAAGAAAAAAACATCACAGAAGACATATAAATAAAAGCATGCGCCTATTGCGTGCAACGGTCCACACAAACACACACAAATACACACAGCCACAAAGACAAACTTCCATTTAATGCACTGTCAACTGCTGTGTGTGTTACTTATAGATGTTGCAAATGCAGGTGTAAAAGAGGGGCTTTATTCCGGTTACAAGAAAACTCAGGGCAGCAGACTCAATTTAAGCCAAGTGCAGACAATAGATCACACGGTTAAACACAATGCTCGAACCTGTTTTATGTTTAACTGTACACAAAGTGAAAATCAACAGCTGCGTGGAGACAATCAGCCAGAGCATTAAAGCTGGTAACTGCTTTTAATGCTGTTACAGATAGGTCCATTTTTAACTTACTAAAGACATGAAGCTATCAAAAATAAATAAGTAACTGAAACTGTATGATGTAAATCTCATTAAATCCCATCGCTGATGGTTCTCAGTAAAAACAGGCCACAGGCCTGGTTAGAGGTTAAGCCAGCATGGGTTTCATTTACATAAAATGTTATTGTGTACATTTGAACTTTTACACTTTTTATTTTTCATAATATGTTTCAAGCCACTATATGTGGACTGGTGCCAGACTGATTAATCAGACAGACTGTATTTATCAGCCCATTTTGCACATGATCAAGGAAACAAGTATATCAACACTCACATACGCAGTATTTCGTGGTCATGTCATGGTCACATCAGGAGGTGGCACAGTAATAATCATCCACTTTCTGCTATTTCTTAATTTTCCATTGTATGTGCTGAACCTAATTTTACTGCATTTAATCTTTTAACGTACCTTACTTCATTCCTGTAAGTTACTGAGGAGGCAAAAGGCAAGCTTTGCCAAATATCAAATGGCAAATGCTTCCTTCAATAAAATTAATTTGTGGGGCCAACTATCTGCTGCTGAATCATAACTGTCTCTAACCATTCCTCTTTTTATAGTGCAGTTTATTGTGTGAAGGAGGAGGGTTAAATGAGAGCGGCTGGTGCAACGCGAACGCAACTAATACCGTACAACTGCTTCCACCATTTTGGAATGTATGTCTCCCTATCCTCAAAGGTCAAACCTTGATTTACAACCGCCTCGCAAGACGCAGCCACATATTCCTGTAATTTTGTCTAGAGGTTCTTGTTTTATTGCCTGGTGTGTAATTGGATTTTTTTTTTCCCATACTGATATTGTTATTGGGCTGAAATATTCGGTATTAGGCAACACAAACAAAATTCGCACAAAAAAAAAAACAAAACAAAACAGCATCATAGCACCCCCCCCCCTCCCAAAATATTCATCATATATTACACAAGTGAGTCAAATATACAAACAACATAGAAAAAACTCCATATAATTACTTGAGCAAAACATGCATACAGCTAACAGAAAACAGGGCTGCAGTCAACAACACATGAAGGCACGCGTGCAGACACTTTCGGCGACAATTCGAATTCAGACATTCGCCTCACCGCACAGACGGAACAGGAACAACAAAGTAAAGGGTTCGACTCACCTTCTTGGTCTCCTCCTTCTCGTACTCAAATATTGCTCTGAAGACCGGCGAGCGAGCTGAGGCGGGGGTGGGGGGGGGGGTGTTGGGGGGGGGAACAAAAGGGTTTGGCGGGGGTGGGGGGGGGGTGTTGGGGGGGAGAACAAAAGGGTTTGTTATTGTGTAACGTTCATACATGGCGAGGTCTCTGATATCTGTTAACAGCCTGCCACAGGGGCAAAGCAGAGCGAGGGGGATGATTGACAGCAGTGACAGCATCATGAAGCAGCATGTTGGAAAACTGTCGACTGTGGCGCCTTCCCGCTGAAAGACTCATCACATCCTCTCTGTTTTTTTTGTTTTTTTTTAGCAAGCATTTAAACCTGATAGACTGTTTTGACTGATTCTGATACATTATGCTATAATAATGAGCTGTCTTGCCTTTTTTTAAATTACAACCTGCTTCCACTCACCATGTTTTTAAGCAATTTTCACTTAACCTTTTTGTGGCTACAAAAAAAAGAACAAAAAAAATCTGCATTTTTTTCACGACTGATTGTGTAAAGATTTTTTTTTTTTTTTCACGTTCTAAGTGAACAGAGCTAACGCACTGTTTAAATAAATCTGAGCCAACTCGGTAATTCAGGATGTGGACGAGGCGACTGATAACTTATAGAACTGCTTCATGACAGGTCTTCCCTCTTATAACCACTGACATGACCCCAGCTGATGAGGTCAGGTTTCATCTCCAGTGCAGACCAACGATGCCGGGTACTTGATCCAACAGCTGGCCGTCAAATTACATCCCACTCCTGTTGCTCGAACCCGATGCTGTATGATAATATTCCACCCTAAAAAAATGACTATATTGTGTTTCTGTTTCCGCTCTGCTTTAAGCAACAACAGAGAACTTTCTCCATTGCCGCGACAGTGATGGTGGAGAATGTGCCCCTACAAAAACAAAAGTTTAAGCTTTGGCCTTTTGCTAAAAATCACATATCAGCCAGGGCTGCCTGCTTTTGATGGGTTTCACTGCTTGATGGAAGGCTCTCTGTGTAACACTTCATAGTACTGTTACTCTAATACATGCCAATTTAACCACTGATTAAAATTTAACAAATGTTTAACACATCATTAGATATGTGTCAAAATCAGCGGTATGCTATTATTAATTCAAGTAGCTAATAATCCGCTTTTTTTAAATTCTGAGCTAGCTTAACAAATTAATTACCCGTTTGGGAACCGGGTGTCATTCATCAACGCTGCACGTGCCACAAATAGTATGACAGTATGATAATGATAATAAAAGCAAAACGAGGGCATGAGTCATTAAGTGAATGAGTAAGTTAATAATGGACCATAGTGACCAAAATGTCAGCAGCTGCTGCTGTGGTGAGAACTAAAATCTTCAAACACAGTAACTAGCATCACAGTTACATAGCTGTCATAATATAGAATATGCTGTGGCTCAGGGTCATAGTAATGAATATTAGATTTGAAATAAATTGGAAAACACACAAACACACCAAAAAGATCACACAAAATCTGGATTAATTACTATTAATTATTAATAATTAATGTAGTAGTTAATATTATTAACTGCAATTGTATAGCATGTCAACAGAAACAAATCCTGCCTTTATATATCAGGCTAACTCAGAGAAACATCTTGTCATACTGTAAAAATAAACTTCTACCTAAATACCCACGTGGGCTATGGGGGGAAAGCCACAATAAGACTTTCCGCAGCTCAGGACTGG
Source organism: Trinectes maculatus (assembly GCA_016785345.1). Lineage (NCBI taxonomy): Eukaryota > Metazoa > Chordata > Actinopteri > Pleuronectiformes > Achiridae > Trinectes > Trinectes maculatus. The sequence goes on from JAFBJQ010000446.1 coordinate 390,814, forward strand.
TGAGCTCATACTGCAGCAACAAAGGGAAGGAACGAAGGGGAGTGACAAGCCCGCATTCCACAACCTATTCAGGATGGACGATTTGCACCTTTTTTTCCTGCCTCACGGAAAAGGGGACCATTAAGGTGGAAGGGAAATAAATGATACTGCGAGACAGAGAAGAAGGAGACAGAAGAGTTATAAAGGTCTAAAGATCACTTGGCCAAAGTCGAGCCAATTTGAGTTGCTCCCCCTCCTTCATTTGATCCCTCTCTGTCCATCTCCACGGCGATTAACGGCTGGGAGAGTTGTCACGGGAACGACCGAGAGAGGGAATAACGAGGAGGCGGGACATCATCTGGACCAAGCAGAGAGGAGTAAAGAGAAAGAAGGGAGACGATGGGGAGGGTGGGGACCCCAAACCACAGCAGCACATAATTAAAATGGTTCCTTGCGCGCACACACACGCGCACACGCACACAACAAATCCAATAATGAACAATCTCTCGTTGCCACCATGGAGACACAGATCACCAGTTTTCTCAAAATGTTCAGTATCTGCTGGCTGTCATAGAGGCACCAATATCCACAAATTGCTGTTCAAAATGCATCGTGGTTGTTCGGAAGAATTTCCCGTGTAACCACGTTTGATTAATATGGACTCCTGAGAGCCAAAGAAGTTGCCCGTGTGCTGAAGGTGCCAATGGCGAATTCCTGTATGGATAGTCAATTTATTCAGATATAACCATCCCTGTAGCGAGCCAAGTATTCATTACAATTAAAAAAAAAATTGTGTTAGTATTTCCTCCGGAATGTGATTCACCGTAGAAACGCATCTGAAAAAGCGTTTAGACTGAAACTAAACCTTTGTAAATGAGACCAGGATGATAATGACAAATCACATTTTGAATAATAACAAATATCACCACATACATTAGCTTGGAATTGATCTTGTGTTAACAATTTTTAAGATTATTATTATGTACCATACCATATGTGGCATACGTATGCACTTTTACGTCTTTATTTAATGAATTACCACAGAACCTGGCAACTCACCTGGCAAATATACATGTATATTAATAATTTGATATTACCGGTACTACATTTTTCAGTTTTTATTATTGTATTTTCTTTTCTTATTTTCATTCTCATTATTGTTACTCAATATATTTTGGACTATATTTGCAATTTTAAGAGGGCTTTGCATTTCACTGTGTGTTGTTTGTGTTATGTTACAAATGCACAAACTCATCATCTTTAAGTACCACGATCACTTGCACCAATTATCAACAATCATTAGAGACACTTTCCTACTTTAGGCCTTTAGGAGACTAAGAAGTGCCATTTTCTGCAACACGTCATTGTCTGTTCCGTGATGTTTGGCCCTGAACTCTAACAGTGAGCAATGCAGGTACTGAATGAAAATAAACACACCTGCCAAGATGGCTTTGTGAGCTGGAAATTTCTGGCCAGCGACACACAGGGAGCAGTCTGTGAATCTCGAGTTTTCCCTCAATTCCCAGAGCTCATCGACCAGCCTGCAGTCAGGAACCTTCACCGTATTCATTATGTTCTGGCCTGAGATGTTCACCGAGTCCTCCACCACAGTCATCTGCAGACACACATACATACACATTATTTGTATTATTAGCTCATCCACATGTTGTTGTTTTAGTTTAGTTTTTCTAGACGCAAGAAACAATTCCAGGTTTAAGCTGCACTGTTCCTTTAACTCACTCAGCGGTTCACACAGACGCTAATAAATGACATGCCATGTTCATAAAAAGATAAAAATAAAAAACAGTCAATCAAACATGCTGTGAATGATTAATGTAGGCTCTCTGCCTCTGTAATCAATACATCAGCCACTCAATATGGGGGCTATTCAAAGACAACCTATTCTTCCCTCTTTATCCAATCAGACTGGCTACAGTCTCAAACAAGCCAGAAAATCGGCATTGAAGTCAAATTGGGTGTGTGAGTGTGTTTCTCTTTTGTGTATGTGTTTGTGTGCGTTTGTGTGTGTGTGTGAGTTGTCTGTACGTCTTCCCTCCCTGCTGACTTCACCACCTGTTCCAGACAATGTCAACCAGACTCATTTATCTCTCAACAGGACTCACTGCGAATGCACAACACACACACACACACACACACACACACACACACACACACACACACACACACACACACGAGGAGCACAAACACACCTATGTACTCACACACACCTAATTACTAAGTAATTTCTGAATGCCCGGATTGACTGACTTGCAGTTTTTTACCTCCTTGCTGTGCCAGTGAATCAAAAAGTAAATGATTTAGCTGTCGGCTGATTAAGAACCCAGCCATAAGCACGTGGCTAGTTATGTAGGTGCACTTTGTAAATAACGTTGTGAACTAAAAGCAAAGTTTTTCACAAATTAATTTATATTCAATTATGGCTAAACTAAATAGGGGTTTGAACTACACAGGTAAGCACGGAGCGATCAAGGTTCCCACAGTAAAGGTAATATTGATTTTGCCATAAAAAGATTATAATAGGAGATTGAGAACCGTCAATCAGCAAACGTAAAATTCTGCTGTCCAGACATATGTGTTGGTTTCTAATGAAAAACTGGTAGCTCCATAGCACATTCATCATACATTGTATACATATGCATATTTGTATACAAATTTTGGATACATTATATAGAACAAGGGCTGACATTGCCTGCAAATGATGGGCTGACACCCAACAACCTTCTAAAGGGAAAAAAGTAGTTCCCTGCAGGACCAGCCTCATTCATCCCGTCTATAGGCTTCTGCCTGCCCATTCGACCAGTGCCACATCCATCCACCTATTCACCTCACACAAAAAGAGTCCTCGAAAAAGGAGGAGAGGACATACGATCGTGAAGAGCGCGGCAACCAGGAAATTGAATGTCAAGGGACCTTGTTTGCTCCTGATGGAGGTTTGAGGGTTAGCCTGAAGGAGACGGGAGGAGAGGGAGAGCGGAAGACAATAAAACCGGGGAGAGTGAGGAAAGGGAGGAGAGGGGAAGATATGGGGATAATAAACGGCAGGGACAGTGCAGAGACAGGGACAGACGGAGCAGAGAGAGGGACGGATGTGTGAGAGAGCTGCTGGTGGGATCTACAGTTGGAGATCTCGTAAGCAGCAGCTCATCTCGGGGACAGAAATGACAGGCACACAGCGAGAGGCAGTAAAAGTGGCATTAAGGTGAAGGGATATGTAAGTATGTATGTCCCCAAAAGTGATAAGTGACAACATGCACGTGTGTGTTTACAAGAGACAGTCTGGTGTCCACAGCTGGCTCCATTAATCACACAATTATCCGACGAGGATGCAGGTCTGGCTGACTGACATTCATCCGTCTCAGCATATCCTCAGAGGTACGCGGAAGAGACACTGCCGAGCACAGGCTCCGGCATTCATAAAATACCAATTAGCAATGAGGAAGAGCTGGGAGAAAGGGAGGAAGCTGCTGCGTATACGGGGAGGAGTAAAAAAAGAAGAGCGAGGTGGAGACAGAGGGGAGAGACAGACAGGCGGACAGAGACAAAAGGGCAAAGGACCAAAGTTCAGTCAGCTCAAGTTGGAATGAAATATGGCTTTAAGAGAGGAGGAGCTGGGTGGCGAGGCCAGCTCTATGTCCTGAGTAAACACTGAAAAAAACCTAATAAACAAGCACTGGGGAAAAAACGAATAGAAGAAGAAGAAGGAGGCGAGCCCGGTCAATGTACCTCGGTATAAATAGCCCAATTAGTATGGCGGAGACGATACCGGCCTCTCAGATGCCGCATGGTAAAGCCTGTCTAATTACTGGCTAACCTGACCAATTATTCCACCGCTTAACCAGGCGGAAACGAAATCCGAGCACCTGGTTATTAAGACACACTCGCTGTCCCGACATTTTGCCACGCTATTAGCTGTCATATTTGGTCACTGTCAACTTCCTCCACTTCCTTCCTGCTATAAACACCCCGAACCCCACCCCCACCGCCACCTCCCGATGCTTGCAAACATGGATGGGGATGCTGCTGAGCATTTATATATACTAGGGGAAAGGTATGTCAGTGCAATCAAAAAAAAATAGTATTAAAAATAAAGTGTTTCTTTTGAGGAGACAAATTTTATAGCAAATGTCACATGTTCTTCATTACTTTATTCAAACGAATGGTTTAGCTAAGTCACAGTGGGACCTTTGATGCGTTAACGCATTTCCTGATAATCCAAACACAAATGTTTGACTGACCAACTGAAAGCTACACTCACTGACTTCTATCTATGTGGTAATGATGATGATATATTCTGGAAGTAAAGATTAATGAAGAATCACTGACACTGAATCGCCACACTTATTTGTTTTGGTAATTAAGCTCCCAAGATAAGTACTGATTAACATGCTCATCTCCCAGTTAGTTCCTCAGACACAAGATGGAGGTCCCTCTCGACCTCCAGGCAACGCAGAGTTAATATTGAGTTTTGGTACCCAGATGATTTATTTATAATGCATCAATCTTTTCTGCCTGCTTATGTGTTTGTTTATGGATTTTACCGTGTTTTGCCATGCGTGAAATAGTTTGAAAAAGAAAAAAAACAAATCTCATCAAATGAAATTCATTAAGTTATGGAACACTTGTTCTTTTACCTCCCCGGTCTCATTTTCCAGTCAGTCCCATGCATTTTCAAACATGTAAACATGGGCAGAGATCAGGGACACAAACAGACCCGTGGACATACAATCAAATCAATCGAATTTCACACTTATACACACACTCTCTCTCCCGTGGCTCACACTGGCTGCAACTGTAACTTTTCTTTTTAGGGATAATTTCCTTCATGCTTCCTTTTTGCCGTTAAATTTAAAAAAGATCATTTGCATGAACATGCCAAACAAAACATAGCCTCATTAACAGGTTTCAGATTTCTAAATGCATGTCCTCTAATCACCAGCTGTAACATTATTTCATTTATATAGCATATACTGTATATATGACAACTACAGAAGCATAAATTAAGATAGATTAAAACACATTTTCAATCAATCAATCAATCAAATTTTAATTTTTATAGCCCATATGCACAAATTGCAATTTGCCTCATAGGGCTTTTCAGGGCATTCAATTAAATAAACCTTATTCCAGAACGAAGGTAAAAGAAATATGGGTCAGCTGAAAAAAAACATTCAACACAGATAGGGTATGTTTAAAGTTCACAGAGGTTGTCTGTGTAACATACATGCGCTGAAGTTTCCAGAAGTTTTGTTGCATAATTCATAAAAGCCGTTTCCGCTTTTTGTGGACATGATCAAAATAGCACCTCTGGAAAATCTCTGGGCTTTCGTCCTCATATCTCACCAACATATGAGGGCGATATGCCATTAAGAGCTTTGTTGGTAATGAAAGGGACCTTAAAATCAATTCTGAAGCGAAACAGGGCAGTTAGCCTCAGACTTGAGTGATGTGCTCTCCCCCTCTCAGGTTTAGTTAAATGTCTGGCTGCAGTATTCTGCTCAATGTCCAGTTAACGTGCATCGCAGTAGCTTAAACTGGTTTCTTGGGATTCTGTTCCGTTAAAGTGGCTGTACTTTGGTGGCGCTATACTTAGGTGAAAGAAGAACACAAGGCTCAATTTGTTATCACTTAGTTCTCTCACTCCACACTTTGAGTTTTTGTATCAGACAGAAGAAATCAGTGGAGCAGGAGCGCTTTCGTTTGCCTGGTAGGGATGGGCCAATTTAGGAGTGTGAATGGGATACACTCTGGATGCAGTTTTTTTAGCATTTGTAAAACTCCAATTAATTCACATAAAATTAGAAGTTGAGGTCACACCTTTATTTTTTGGAAATGTTCATTTGCTTGAAGAATAATAATACCAGGGGTCCTCGAGTTACGACGGAGATCCGTTCCTCAGAATGTGTCGCAACCGAATTTCGACGCAAGTCGGAACATACATCCATTGTGCCATTGTACATACATTGTGCCACCAGATGTCGCTATAACACCACATTTCAGATAAGTAAACAGAAGGCAGAGTAGTGTAGCTGTGCTGTGGAGGTGCTGGAGAGCCGGCAGGTGCACTGAGAGACGGAGAGAGCGCTCACCAACTAGTTCCCGTGTGAAGTCTGTACGTATTTACGGGGCAAACCACTTAAGCCGAAACAAGGAAGTTCACAGGAGATGTGTCGTAACCACGAAAACAACGTAATTCGCGACCGACGTAACTGGAGGACCCCCTGTAATGGATACTGACAAATTCTCTTTCATCTTCTCTGCTGAGTCTCTTAGACAATTCCCATGTGATCTGGACGAACGTCTGGGAGAGTTACAGATTATTGTGGGGCACAGGGAGTTGCTTCAGCGGTTTGGCAACACTTAAAAAGTTGAAATGAAATTTGCATTAGTGAGCCTACATGCCAAAAGCGTATGCTACACTATGCTTCACTGTTCATCCTGAGCATGATGATGATGATGTTCAAACAGGAGCCTAAAGAGGCTTGTGCACTAATCCAAAATGTGATCTGAATATGATCCAATCTATTTTAGCCAAAGATTGGGACAAACACCAAATGAATACACACAGCGTGCAAAAAACCAACAGATTAGCAGATCTATGATCTTTAAACTTGACTGAAGCCACAAGCAAAGAACTCATCGCCAGGTTTTTAGAATGCATGACTCGCGCTCCACCCTCCAGCCAGCCAGAACACGCTTGGTGTCAGCTTGATGTCACAGACGCACTTTCATGCGACTCTCTTTCTCCCTTTCTTATCTGTTGTTCCCAAAAAGCGACAACGTTCAGAGCAATGATGGGATATTTTATCTAGAAGGAGTGTGACAGAAGGCGTCAGAGTGAGCAGCCCTCAGATGAGCAGCTGCAACAGGTCACGGATCTGATTAATACTGAGGATAATAACAGAATCTAATATGGTCCTGACATCATTAAACAAACACGGCCCCAAATCTCAAAGCTATTAGACAAAAGTCAAAAATAAACACTTGATTCACAGGGAGATGACAAGCAGAATCCCACCTTCCTTAATTACAGTCTTTTCATTTCATCACATCATTATTTTTATGCATCCTTCCTATACAGCCTTTAATGGAGGCTGTTATTTTTGCAGCCCTGACCTAGTGTTTGGTCAGTCCTTTCAGTGTGTTGCATAAAAGAGAATCAACTTTATACATGTGGTTTGTTTGGGGGGAAATGAGAAAAAAGGTCCTCAGACCTGTATTATATTGCGGTAAATGCAAACCTAACATTTCCAAGTAACATTAAAGGAATTCCACGGATAAAAATATGAAATGGGTTTCATTCATTTCATTCTCCTATTCTCCCATTCTCTCAAACTATATTGTGAATGCACGTCAGATTTAAATGCTGAAGGTTGTAGAGCAGCGTAGCCACAATGAGCTGTTATATGAAAAGCTACAAATAACAAGCACCACGCCTCCAGTTCCTCTCCTATGTATCCCGTTTTACTGGCCCCATGTTGTGTGGGAAACTCATCGCGCCATATGCAGCAGTCAGACTGTGGCTGCTCAAGGCATGATGGCACCAACGTTACTTGGATACCAATATGCCAACCAATGTTCCCTTGTCCATTAGAAAAGAAGAGGAATGCATAATGCTGAAAGAAGCGTTTGAAAAAAAAAACGGATTAACTGAAAAAAATATTGAACCTTTATTTAACCAGGGTCTAAACAGAGCATCTCCACAAGACTATTCATGGTATTCGGTATGGAATGTATATGCAGCGGTATGTTTTTTTTCCATTGCAGGCTCCATACCTGGCATCAGTTTGAGCATAAATGTTGGGGCACTATACAGCAATTGCTGCGAAATCTGGCTTTCCTCATTTATATGCTAATTTACACAGCGCGGTGCTCCAAAATCTAATCGGATTATTTCTTAAATTCCACGTACATATGGTGTTAGTAAGACAGTTCCACTACGAATCACTCTAGAGTTATTGCGTTCATAATAATGTCTACAGAGTCACGGAGGACAGACTGATTAGTTTTATGTGCTTTTATATGTCATGCCGACTTGGTATAAAGAGGGTGATTGGTAGTCGACAAAAATTGGAAACACAAAAGGTATTTGCTGTTACCATGAGCATGTGACACCGAATTAGCCAGGACTGATATTTTAAGGATTACAACATAAACAACGTATAGGGTTCGGGACTTTTTCAAAAACCTTTCCAAACTGCCTGTTCATGTGTTCCAGTGGACATTTAATATGCCGTGTGGAGGACCCCAGCTTTTTGCATTTCAGTCAGGCATGTTGGTTTACTACCGGCACAGAGGAGCTTGGGTCTATCTGCACAGACAGAGGCATATTTCATGCATGATTTGAAGTCAACCTACTGAACAAGCTCCGTGGCCTGTGCCTCAAATCGCAGCCAAAGTGAGCTGTGTCTCGCCAACCTTTCTTCTTAAACAGATACAGGCTTTTTACACACACACACATACACACACACTTGCGAGGATGAGCTTCTGTCTGCCGCCTGTGAGCACCATGTCTTTTTAAGTAGTTTGGCTTTCTGTGCCTGACACTAAGCGTTGGCTCTGAGACTGCAAGGTCTGAGCTACAAAATAAAATCAAAATAAATAAATAAATGAGGAAGCTGGAAAAAACAGTTGATTTAATGTTGGGTGTTTTAGTGTTGCATAGGTTATAACAGTGGGATCACAGTGAAAATCCCACTGCAGCAGAAGCATCAAGTGAGTACCTCGCCCTTCATCTCTTTGATTAGATATAAAATTCATGTTTTTAACTTTTGTCCCCTTATTACTTTTGCCCTCTTTTCTGTTTGGGTAAACAGATTTTTAAAAATATACTTTTCCTCACTTTCCACAAATGAAGTATTGTCTTTTCCCTCCCCCTTGTGCCTACATAAAACCAAATCTCTAGATAAATTTTTCCCTCAACCCTGTCTCCCTGTGTCTCCTGCATCTTTGTGTGTGTGTGTGTGTGTGTGTGTGTGTGCGTGCGTGCAGGCAGAGTTCAGTGTTTCAGAGAGGGAGCAGCTGGAGCATCTGCAGTCGTCTCCACTGACAGCAGCACAGCATATGGCAGGGCTCTGTGAAGGATGGGTGCTGTCACCCAGCAAAGTGCTTACCCACCGACAGGAGAGGCACGCCGCACTAACGCCATGAGGAAGAGGAGGAAACAGCTGAACATCAGCACCCCACTCATTTATTCTCCCGTCGCCACCCTTCCCCAGACGGGACACGCCGGAGGAGCCTTAAAGAAAAGACCTCCGCCTGCGTAGCAGGGGCCAAGACACCGGTCACAACGCATTACAGTAAATCACATCAAACATAGTCTATGAGCAGAAGATAAACTAATCACGAGGAAGAAACACTGGCATCATCTTCCAATTTGCACAGGCAGGCACACACAAACCCTCATCACCCTTTTCTCTTCCACACAGCAGTGCATGAGCCTGCATGTCTGGGTACCATACAGTATATTAATAATAGCTTAACATGCATAGACTCAAGTATACATCTGTTATTCAACCCAACGTAAACCCAATGTTAAAATACCACCAAGAACGAGGAGCCATTCTTTTCTCCGAAAAGTAATCAGTGAAAATTGGAGCAATTATTATTATACATTATAGTCGTGTTCAGAAAACCTAAACTGTTTTCATCTCCACCATTACTTCAATGTGTAGATCAGGCAGCAGCGAACAGCCAGTACAGCGTCTTTAATGTGAGCTATCTCATCATTAAATACCTGCAGGTGTCTACAAAGCTTTGGTGGCGATGGAGAGAGGGAGAGAGAGAGACAGAGACAAAGAGAGAGACAGAGTGGCAGCTGGTGTTGTTCAGGCCCTCTCCGACATGACATATAGCCAGATTCCCGGTGCTAAATTTAAATTACTAATGTCTCCAGAGGCGACGGAGCAGAGCACAGAGACCATGGGTCAGAAAGAGCGGCCCTCCTCTCACAGTGATCCGGCTTCTCCTCATAGCCCGCTTGCCTCTTTGACACTCTCCTACACACAGGAAGAAAGACGAGCGACGAAGGAGGGCAAAGGCAGATGAAGCAGAGAGGTGAAGGTAGAGCACGAGAAAAAAAAAAATACAAAAATTCTGAAAGCGGGACGCTCAAAGCGGGGGATAGCTGGAAGAGATGAAAGGAGAGGAGAAATGAGGAGGAGACGATTGGGCCTCAATGAGAGAAGAGATTGAGGGGAAAGCGAGTGGAAGAGATGAGAGGAGAGAGAGAGAGAAGAAGGAGAGAGCCGGGCTCTGGGGCGATGGGGTTCTCTCAGATGCAGGACAGGACCATCTGGACGGAAACAGAGCCAGGACTCTGACGGTAAACACTGGGCTTCACTTTTACATGGAAAAGGACCAGGAAAAGAGATTCAAACACCCACTCCACACTTTCCTACCACCATCCAGACCCCCCCACCCAACCCCCAAGTCATCAACTTCGCCAGCAATCCTGCCCACGTGTTTGTTGAAAATGTTACCAGACATCACTACTGGCAATCTCTTCCTTTTCTGCACAAAACATCCCACTTCCAAATTGCTTTTTTTTCACCCCCCAGTAACACACTGCCTTCCCGAACGTTTTTGAACTGATTTCATCGACCGCTGCCTGTTTATATAGCACATCTCTGACTCTGACTTTAACAGCGCGACCTCTCGGGTCATCTGGTGCGGTTCGACTAAAATGTTTTCATTTCATGATGATAAAGTTATTTATGGTGCCACAGGCACAGTTTATAAAAACTTTGGACAGACACTTTCAATTACAGAAAACACCCTGCGTCTATTTTATTTGTTTAATTTCATTCATATTGTTATATTTATTTTATTTGCTTGTGTATAGAATGTGCTATAAAAATCACCTGTGTTGGTCATCAGCAGATATGGCTAATTACCACAGCGCAGTTGATATTAATGGAAGTGGCCACCAAGGAGTTAAACAACCAATCACGTCCCTCCACGCCTTTAGGACGATAGGATGAGCTATCTTCCAGCTATCCAGCTTATTCTCTCCACCAAACAGTCTCATCCTCAAGATTATGTTCCAAAACACACAATTATTCTCTCTCTCACACACACACACAAACACATGCGTGCACACACACAGGCGCAAACTAGCCTCTACCGCCATCCCCCATGGCTCTGGAGAGGCAGCACTGCTCCTCCTATCCCTCTGTCAATAAGCCCAGTTTGGAAACACTTTAAACGGACTTGAACATTGCTCCGCTACAAAAAGGAAAAACTTCAAGACATGCTCTTCTCCATACCCTCAGGGTTAATTAGAATTGTTTTAAACAGCCACTGCCATGCTTTTTAAACATTTATGGATGCATGCATTACAACTAAGGCATTAACATATCCAGAAAGTTTAACCTCTTCTCTGCTCCCTGACTCCATTATGAGGGGTGTAGGGGAACCAGAGTGAGGACAGTTGACCTCTGCTGCCCCCTGTGTTACAGCTGAAAAACAACAGGGGGATTTTTGACGAGCAGAGCCCAGCTTCGGATCAGAGGAATCGGAGCCGCGCCACCATGCATGCTGCATGACAATCAGTTTGTTAGCAGCGAGAGAGCGAGAGAGAGATCTAAACCTAAAGGCTATGACGTACCAATCAAAACATACATGATTTACCAAGCGGGTCATACAGTGAGCTGTAGTGTTAAAAGGATGAGTGAGACAGATATGAGAGTTGTGGTCACTCCAAGGCCAAACCACTGTAAACAAGAAAATCTATATTTATGTTATTAAAATGATATATTCTGGGGTAATCCAAATAGTACTACCAATGTAAACACAATCTTTTAGCTGTATGACTGCACTTTGCTTTTTTCTCACTGCCATCACCATCATTGTGTGTGTTAGCATGCTGAGTCTGATGATGTGAGGTCAGGATGTGAGATTTAACTGCTAATCATAGATGTTACAAAACCTCATCTGATGAAAAACAAGTTTGATCTAGTGATACCATTAGGATTTTCATTTGTGACTGTGCAGCCTGTAGTATGCATTTCTACTTGAAAGGAACTTAATAATGATGACAGGGTGATTTCTTTGCTACACAAACTCAGTTAAGATGAACCTCCTCAACTCCTACCTCACATAAAAGTGTTAATTTGTCATCAATCAGCAGACCGCTGGCTTTGTTCAGCAGGAATTCTCTCCTAATGAAGTTTTTGAAACCCCAGTCAATCCCCTGGACAAATCTGCGGACCGCCTGGCCCCCTGTGAAAGAAAAAAAAAACAAACAAGATGAAATTTGGAGACTTTCACCATGTGACTAAGCTGCATGTGTGAATGCATGTGTGCACAAAAGGGAAAGTTTCTTATGAATCATAGTGATCATAACCAGAGGAGGAACAATGGGGAAAGAGGCTGGGTGCAGGAAGTCTTGCCTGCAGGGGGCTTTTAACAGTTCAGAAGGAAGCAGCATCTCTCGCTCGCTCGTCCACCCTCTCTCTCTCTCTCTCTCTCTGCCACATAAAGACCAGTGGTAAACATGAGACACGACTGCTGTGCCTCTTTGGCCAAGAAGTGAGAAATTGCATGGATCAAAGCGGGCCAATTATCATGTGTTTATGGAGTGCCAATTATCTCTGACAGCGGCAGGAAGGATCCTGCAACACTCAGTTGCACTACAAAGACGCAGGGACGGTGCTGAATTTCCTGCGTGTGCCACAGTCACACTGTGGGGGCGGTCACGGCTATCTACACTCACCTAATAGTCACAAATGCTCACATACAAGGTCCAAAGACAATTGTGACAGATTGTGTGTGGCTGCAGAGATCACAATTTCAAGCTATTTGCCAATAGACGTACAAACACTAGTTTCAACTGGTGCTCCGTTGGAGGTATGTGAATGGATTCTTCAGAAACATTACATCATGAGACATTTCATGAATGAGAATATGATAATGGAATGGGCTTTAATGGCACAGGTGCTTTTTTTTGTATGGAGACATCACCCACTCCTGTCAGGTTGGGAGGTTTTAAGGTTTTTCGTTTGATATTAACTGGTCATACAGGAAAATGCGGGCATCACCAACATCCTTACGAGAGAGCTGTGTACGCAGGATGCTAAAGCACTGGACTGTGATGACACGGAGCTCAATCAAAATCCAGGAGTTAACTGAATAACAAAACACTTGGGATTCGAACACCAAAGTCTACAAACCATTTATCAACTCCATATATGCAAATGAGCATTTGTGCATACAGTATGTAAGCCCAACACGCAGCTCACAGAGACAGATGTATGTATTAAGAGGGGAACAGTGATGTGCCTGGTAAGACGTCAAATTCCAACCGGTATATGAGGATTATTTTGATCTATATTAGCATACTTATAAATACGTTAAATATCAGGAAATGCAATGAATCATTAGAAATGAAATATTTTAGACCTACAGTGCCTCCAGTGTATCTATCCACAAACTAGATTCTACTAAAGTGCAAAAATGATTGCAACATCCCGTGAGTCGTCTGTTAATTCTGGACATAAAGTAGCAGGGGAGGTCTTTACCCCTTACATCCATACATGTGCAGTGTGCGCACAGGCCAAGCAGTTCAAACAGACTTATCTTCAGGTCGCTCTTGCATGGAGATCCCAACAGGAGATGTGCCGACAGATCACTGTGGGAAGCACTAAGATGAAGTGTCAACGTTAAGATCCTGTGTCAAATCCCCTATTTTGATCTGAGGGAGTAGGAGGCCAAAGAGGGGAGTGGCGGAGGAGTACAGTGCATATGCAGTTATCCCCCTGCCTGCTCATGCAGGGGGTCTGTCACTGTAATCCCCCTGTCTCTGAAGACTGTGTGCATGCAGAGAAGCTAAGAGGATTCACCATTCAAACGTATTCTCACGCACACAAATAAGCTGGCGTCCAAGCCTGCATGTGCCCAGAAATTACAAATCTATGAGTATGCATTCGCAACTCCATTGTTTGCCACTGTGTGTCACAGAAAAGTGCGTCATTGTTTCCAAACTGTTTTTGCAAAACTGACACCGAGTTTTTCTCTCAACAGCCACAGTTGGGGTTTGAGAGGAGGCGAGTGTGGTTGGCAGGAGCAGCGAGCCAAGAGGAAGAGGTGAGGAGTGGGGTGAGGAAATGTTGAAAGAATAACAAGAGGACTTGACAGTAAGGTGTGTGTGTGGGTGTGTGCATGTGCTGAGATCAGCTAATGCCATGCCGCCCATCTCCTGTGGGGCATCAGACACCAGCACTGGCAGGTCCGATCCCTGGCATTCTCTCTCGCACTGAGCTCTCCAAGACAGCGGCAGATGTGCCATAACACCACAAAGAGCCGGTCAGTGGTGAAGGGGGGGCGAGAGGGGGTCACTGAGTGTTAAATATCATTAATGTATGGAAACGCTTTCATGACACTGGTGCGAAAACTGTCGATATTTATAGAACTCACTCGAGGAACAGAGATGCTGTGAGGTGCACTTTGATAGTTTTCTGGCATCGAACAGCAAAGTTTTTCACCCTGCCACAAAAGACTGAAGGTGAGGGGGAAGGTGAGACAAAATGACAGAGAGAGGAGAGAGGGAGGGGAAGAAGAGGAGAGTCGGAGCAGTGCCACTGTGTTTAGGCGAGCGGGGCATCCATATTCAGGCGGAGGGATCAGGGGCACGGCTGGCACACAGAACTAGAAGGTCACCAGAAGACAAACGTGCATGACGAGCCAGTCGACACGGCAACAAGAGTCAACATCTCTCCACCTGTCTGTCACTCTTACAGCCTCGGCTGTCACATGTGTGCGTTTGGCAAGAACCCTACACTCTACAGCAGCCAAACAGCAATAGTCCATACTCCATTTTACACACTCTCACAACCCAACAACTCAGTCTATACATATACATCTACACTCTGATTCACACTGCCAGTTCAAACGCACACCGACAGACTTATAACCATGAAACATTGCCTTTTAGAGAAAATCTAATCTCGATTGAATATTGAGTTCTATAAGCTGGAGTCAGCACAAAAACACGACTATTGACGTTCTTTCTACTGATGTCAATACCATCTGATGATGTAACGACTGACCAGCGGCATCTACTCTATTAGCCCTGCTCCACTCACCCAGACAGATGGCCGATCGCCTCCATCAGTAACTGAGGGCAACACTCTCTGACAAGCTTACAACCAGAGCCCCACAAAAACCTGCAGTAACTTGACTCTCTGGCCGACTCGTACGCACATACATACGCTCACTTAGCCTTTGGCTAGGGCGCAACAGAAACCATTATCTGTAGAGGAGACTTAACAAGGAGCCTATTTGAATACAAAACAGCTTGCGGCATAGGATGAGAACTTTCCATCTCCTCGCTCTCTCTCAGCTGTCAGAACAGGAGTCTGCAGGGGGGCAGCTGTGTTCTCTGGCAAAGGGAGGAGGAAGGAGTGGGTGTCGGGAGACAAGTTACAACCCACCCGACAGCCTCGGAGGAGAACCAGCACATTAAGCCAGCGAGAGAAATGATGTGGCCAAGGCGAGAGTACAGGAGGAAGGTGTAGGGAGGGGGGAATGGGGGGGAGGTGGGGGCGGTGGGCAGCCAGTGCCACTACTGCTTGAATCCATCTCCATTAGCTCGCACGGACCATCAGAGGATCCACACAGCAGACACACGCTCTCCAGTGGGGGATTAAGGGCTGACTGATGGGGACGGGTTGCTTCATCAGGTAATGCCAAGCTCTCCACACAAAATCTGCTTTTGTAGCGCAGCCCTCATAACCTGGACTGTATTTATGCAGTCACAAATGAAAAAATATATATGTATATATACGGTATAACTTCTTCTGCTTTGTAAGTGAGCGTTTGCCTCAGAAGGCAGAATTTCAAACAGACGCGTTTTGTACTGAAGATTTCCATCCGTTAGATTTTGAAACCTGTTTAATAAAAACGTCTCAGTCTTTCACTGATTACTCCTCAATCCAACTATCTTGGGTAAAAGAACTTTGATTGTATTAAAAAGTGTCCCCACAGGGCCAAGCATTGACCTGCCACGTAAACAGTCCACAGCAACCAGGCCTTCTTAATTATGGCACTTTGTTTTTATTTGGCCTTTTTTTCCTTGAGGCCCGGATTAAATTGGATTCTAAATGATCCAGAACCAATAGAGCAATCTTTACTGCCATATCCTTAGATGGAGTGCTCACTAAACTGTCACAAATATACTGGCAGCTGGGTAATTTTCTCCCGTGACAGGGCCACCATAGTGGAGGGCCCACATCTCCCTAGGGGGAATAATGGGAAGATTGGAGAAGGGCATATGGCGGGAATGGGTGTGCACCATAGATCATACCAGTTATACGCAAAAAGCCCTTAAGACACAAAATGAGAGGAGACGCGGAAAATGACAGTCTCCTCGCTTTACTTGGTGTTCTCCATATTCTGGATTCTCTCCGGTTATTGGTGCAGACTAAAAGGCCAAGCAGTGAAGTATCACATGGCAAAGGTTTGTTTGTTACTCGTCATATCAATCATACCATGGAAAAATCTTCCCATAAAGCACACTAACTTCATTTATATTAGCTAGGGCAATGACTGCTCTAAGATTCAGGTTTATTCGAATTAAGAGGTGCTATACCAACAGGACAAAAATAATAATAATAATAATAAATGAAGAAAGCATCACTTTAAATAAGAAAGCGAGGAGAGGTAGGTCTGAGTGAGCAAATGAGGGACAGAGAACACACACACAGGGGGATAGTGCTGGCAGGTTCACATGGGACTGTTTCTTATAGCAGGAAGAATTATTTCCTTGTCTACACAAGCTGCACCGCAGGGGGTTGTACACAGTTTCATCGCACATTCCTCCGATTCAAACACACTAACCCCCCAATCTCTCTGCTCCCCACCCGCACCATCTTCCCTCCTTCACACTTCCTGTACAGAATGCTGCAGGGTACTAGGAGAGAGGAGGCAGCCAAAAAGCCTGATAACCAGGAAGCGGTCACATCTGGCCCTTGCTAATTCAATTCCACACAAGTTTGCTTTTCCTCCTCATAACATAACCTAATTAAAAAAGGGGGGGGGAAAAGAAGCAGGAATTGGAGGTGCGTTCATTTCCAATTCATCAATGAGGAGCGAGGCAGAGGAAGACTTCTAAAAAGGTTGGGTCTTTTTTAATTAAAATCAAAATTGCCCCAACGCTACTTTGAATTATATATTTACCAGAAATGAATCCAGGCGGCAGTGATTACACAAGCCCATATGGCTATCAATACTTCGCGTTATTAGACACACTCGGTGTATTAAACACATTCCACACCTTGTGCTTTTTCGGCACCATCTCAGCACCCAAAAGACTCAGGTGTGACAGTAAAGTTTTTAATTTTGAAACTCTCAAACTTTGTAATACTGTATGTTTTCGGGTGAACACACACTTCTAAGCAGGTTGGTTGGTTGGTTGGGGCCTGGTGGCTCTGACCTACCCGTGGTTTTGGCCTTTCCTCCCCTGGCATTAAGGATAGAAATCTTGAAGCTGGCAAACGCCTGACTCTTTGGGCTGCTTTCTAAGCACAAGTAAACTGCCAAATATTCTTTGCTGTCCACATCCCGACCTTTAGGATTCACCCGCATGCACCTAAGAGGAAAAAAGGAAGAAACAGAGCAGTGAGACACATAAAGCTGATGGTAATCTGATGCTTCAGATCCTAGGGGTATTTTTCTTCATTACTGTGTTTAATAATAACATTATTCCGGTAATGAAGCTGGGCTATTTTTGAGTATGAAAATGCAGCCCTCCTTTAAAGGGCTTTTTTCTTTTTTTCTTTTTTTGCAGAGCTAGAAACAAAGCCGTACATTCTTTATTCACTCCTTAATACACAGCTTTCAGTTTTATAGACCACGCTGTAACACTCTGGACCAAAGGAAAGTTATTCTAACACGAGCACAGCAACATAAACACATGCCAATATTTCACCAGCAGCAACGGCAATAAACTGGCAACAAAAGGCTGAGCTGCCAAAATATTTCACAGCTCAAGGATGCACATGAAGGAACTGAACAGAAAAACACTGGGGCTAAACATAACATCATAACATTACATGGGTTATTTGACACAAAGCTTAAAAAAAACAACAATATATTTACCTCAACGGTTTGACCAATGCATCAATGCAAAGAGCTGACTTTATGATTGCAGAGCCCATGCTCACAAAAATAAATCATCACTTTTAAAAACGTCACTTTCAAAATGAGTATGTCTGTGTCACGCTGTTTTAGGTTAATTGCTTAACGTGTAAAACGTGTAAACTGGGCTCCTGATAAATGGTTTTGGACAAAACATTTGAAAGAGCTCTCCTCATTTCTCACTGACCCAGTCGCCCATCTACTTCTCCATCCATGTTCAGGCTGAGCTAGGTGGAAAACGCGTTTCCACACACAATCCTACGGGGTGAACAGAGAGTATTTCCACTGTAGGTGGAATATGCGGCACTCCAGTAGTTTTCAGGTCTATGCCCCATAGGAAGGCGTGGAGGATGCATCCTTATCAGCAGAAGTCATGTCAGCTCCTTCCAGAGAAAACCAGTTTTATAGCATGGCAGAGCAGCTATCCCACCATGCTGTCATAAGTCTTTCCATGGAGGTCAATCACTGTGACAGCTTGAGGAGCGCTTCCTCAAGTGCACTTTTTAAGACACGGGAACCATCCCCATATGCTGCAACGTACACGGTCCCAGACCTCCACATGACACGAAGGAGGTGTATCAGTCGAGACAGTCAATATCCAGAGTCTTCAGCCTACAACAATCCGTTTTCTGTTGTTTATCTGGGTCCATATCCCAGTGGAAGCATGCAAACCAAATTAGCCGTATTCCCTTCAAACCTGACACGTTGTCCATCTCTTCCTGGAGGATCCCAAGGCATTTAAAGGCAAGGGATATACTCTGAGTCGGATGTTCATCCCATCTCAACAAGCTATTTCCAACATCAGGGAGAAGCCCATTACTATGCTCTGCTCTGGGAGGAACGTGGAGTAAAACTGTTTAAATTCAGGGCAGATCTCTGGCACCTTGCCACTCCACATCACCATAATTCCACGCAGATGTTTATTCATGTAGGAAATTTTTAAACAGTAAGTCTGAATAAAGAACTGACAACATAATTGAAAGTGAAATTTTTAGGCCTAAATTTACGTTTAACACGTTTATCCATGGTTTTCAGCGTTCAGTCTGAGGCTACTACAAAGCAAGAACAAGGAGATCGTCTAAAAGTGACAAAGACACAAAACTGACAAGATTAGTAGACACAAAATACAACAGACGCAAAAGCATCTAGAGGTTGATGTTAATTTCCAGAAAACAATATTCTGGTTCTCGAATTTGGACAAACCTCGAGAGAGCAGTTTGCGAAACGGGCAGCCTGTTATACGAACCATTTGATTCTGTTGTCGGCTCCTGAGGAAAACGTGGAACTTTTGAGGGACTCTCCCATCTCCTCGCGACAGAAGCTAAAGTTGTTGATGGTCCACATGAAGGAGAACTCCGTCACTTTGATCTGCGCAGAAAGGACACAGGAGGGGCTGAAAACAGGTCTCTTTATTTATATATTTATATATTCTATATGGGTAAGTGGTGTTTGGCGAGCCCAGACTTCAAAACCGCACATCAAAACTGCCTTTCATCTTAATAAACCCTGACAACAAACAAAGGGAAGGAAGAAAGGATACCGTAAAAGTGGCTGCAGAAAAAAAAAACAAATTTTTTTTTGCAAGGACAAAGAGAAGATGAACAATCGGACATCATCAATGATATAGTTTATCTACATTGACTCATAACAGAAGAGTGATACTTAAACTAGCAAGGTCTCTATTACAATGACTGAAGCAGTAATAACAGTATAGGTAACAAAAAGTACAAATTACAGTAAGAAATAAAATACACTGATCGACATTGAATAAACCACTTCAAATTACTCCAGAAAATAAATATTACTGGTGACGAAGTCAGCTCCATGTAAAACACTGTAAATACTGACATGACTTCAAGTCGGGTACAGGTCCAGGAGTCGAACAACAATCAACACACATTCAACAGTCACACATTCCTCCTCACCTGAGTATAACACCAGCTCTCAGGCACAGGGACGCTGGACATTTTAGCCACGAGAGGGTGATTAAAACCGTGCGGGACCAGAGCATCAAACAGCTGCTGATGAGTTGGTGCGGGTTCCATAGTGGAGGATGGGGCCAACAAAATGTCAAGGTGACAGCCTCTTAAACAACACCTGCTATTCTGCGTGCTGAAGAGAGACGAATCCAATACAAGAGGACGTCCACACACAAAATATCTATGGACACCCTGAAGGGACGAAACGATGTCATTAACCGACTTGACCTTGTTCCTTTAATGAGGGTTTCATGTTGATGTACAACAACACAGCTACATTCCTTTTGGGTTGTGATGATGCCACAACCGCCTTAGATTGTTCACAGCTACCTTATACGACTGAGCAGTCATTACTTCTTTAAAAAAAATACACATAGCCATTTTAGTTCCTTTGCTACCTGGTGAAATCTTATATAAAAAGAAAAAAAATTATATATATCTATATATATCTATATATATATAGATATATATATAAGAAGGTTTAGATTCAAAACTTAATTTCCTTGCTGCCTAAATCTCTCAATTACAGTGTTTTTATATCCCCACTTCCTCCCACACTCCTCCTCACGTGTTTTATACCCAAGTCATCGCAAGGTCTTAGGATCTGGCTTTTCCCACTCAACCTGGAAGTCCCCCAATCTCCAGCCAAAGAAACCCTTCCTCTTAGTTTCTTAATTAGTGGCTGATTGAAAGAAAAGTTCAGGACCCGGGGAAAACTTGGCGAGAGTGCAGAGCGCGCGAGAGACGGAGCGAGAAATGAGAGAAAGGTATAAAGTGAGAAAGACCTCTGTCGTTGCAAGAGGAACAGGAGACGGGAGACGCGACACCGAGACCGAGACATGGCTTAATTAATGTTTGGAGATGATGCCTGGATCTGATCTTCCTCAATTCACTGCACACTTTTTCCTTCTTTTTGTGTCTGCATCTGGTGAAAAAAAAGAAAAAACACTGGTGGCATTTTCACTCGGTAAAACAATGAAATATTAATCACAAAAGTTGGGAGAATAAGACTGCCCTGATTTGCAATTTAAATTACCTGAACCTTCCTGGCAATTAATTACAGTCTATATGAGCGAGCGAGTGTGTGTATGCATGTGTGTTTCCCTGCACGCATGTCATTACTTGCTCTATGTTTCACAGCATATCCAAAACACACTTTACCAAGTGCTCCTCTTGTACCCTGTCCATTGACGAGCACCACAAACGTGTGGTAATCACAGGGAATCAATTTAAGACAACATGACAACACTGGCAGCACTGCTAACAGCCTCACAGCTCTCTAAATAGACCCAGATGACACTTAACCAGAATAAAGCTCAAGATATTTTTTTCCCCATCCTTTTCATGACAGACATCAAGCGCGCAGCAGCAGAAGGGAAGCAGCAATAACAGCTCCACGACACTGAGCTGATGTGTGCTAATCAACACACCACCTCGGTAGAAATGTCTTCAGACACTTCATTCGTCACGGGAAATCAGGGGATGACAGTGTGAATGGGACAAGCGACTAATAGGTGATAATGCACACAGCATAAAAAAAAATAAATACTGTCACAGTTGAGATTTGCAGAGGCTGCGTTCTCATAAAGGCACCTAATACCACAGTATAGCACCCAGTGTACAGGTGATGGAGGTGCTCTGCTTCAGATAAGGGATGATGTGTTTGTTACCGCTGCTTGGGTTTCATCAGCAACTCAAAGGCAGGATAAAAAGTAATGGAAATTATGATGTGGGTAAGAGACGGTTTATATTCTTAATCTGGTCTACAGCAGAATTACTGTGAATCCTTTGATGCTGAGTTCTTCTTCAGTATTCAACATGACGATGGCTTTTGTTATACTGAATTAAACCACGGGAGAGCGTGTATTTTTCATCAAGTCCGTACAGTCCAATGCACAAAGATGCATTAGACTGTACGGCACAGCACCGAGTCTTCCTTTGTAAAAATAAATGAGTAAATAAATAAAACAAACAACTAATAAAATATTGTGATTTTCTTTGACCATTAACAGTCTGCAAGCTTCGTCTATAAAATGCCAAATTCAAAAAAGAAAGAAAGAACGCTACAGGATCCAGAAGGCAACGTTTTTTGTTTCAAACACAAATACAGGGGGTCCTCGTGTTACGACGGCGATCTGCCAGCCGTCCATTTCACATAAGTAAACACAAGGCAGAGTAGCCTAGCTGTGCTGTGGAGGTGTTGGAGAGCCGGCAGGCGCGCTGAGAGACAGAGAGAGCGCTCACCAACTAGTTCCCGTGCGAAGTCTGTACGTATTTACGGGGCAAACCGCTTAAGCCGAAACCAGGAAGTTCATGGGAGATGTGTGTGTAACCACGAAAACAACTTATCTCGCGACCGTCGTAACACGAGGACCCCCTGTACACTGATTCGTTTTAATTGATTGTATTACATTCATACAATTATTCATAGCATTAACCACAGCAAACAAAAATGACTGACAGATGGAAAACTATCTGTTTGGCTCATGATCCACATGCACCTTTGGCATTAAGAAAAATTACACTCAGAGTTAGATTTTCATTAAGACTAGCAAATAGTTATTCGCACAACAGAAATTTAAACACATGATTTAAACTCAGTTACACACATACTGACACTATGATGATAATGCTCTCAATATCACCACGAGCTGTTTGGCCTCGACTGGGACCCTAAAAACAGAGAAGTCACCAAAAAACATAATGTGTACTGTATATTTGTGTGTGCTCTGTATGTACAATGTAATTGTATATAACTGTATATACAAAGGAGAGGCCACCTCCTTCCCACATCTTAGATTCCCATGCTTGTTTTCAGAGAGAGGGAGCCAGATGAGGAGAGTGAGACCTGGACCCCATTTATATTCATTACAGAGAGACAGTCTGCTCTCACTCTGCCAGTCCAGCCTCCATCTCCATCTCTCCGTCACATACCTCAGCCCACCGGGGAAGAGAGTCTGACAAACCAACAGACAGATAGATTCAACTTCCTCTGTATAAACAAGAGCTAAGCGAGATGATGGCACATCTGCCTCCCCCCGTCAGGATGAGAGCTGGAGGCTGCCACACACCAATACACTGACCAGATCATTACAGCCGTACAGTAACCACACCACAAGCTCCATGCATCATCTCATGGCATCTTAATGCTGTGATATGAACTCCATCTGTAAATTTTACAAGATGGTGGCCATATATCACCACGCATATGTTACCTCCATCTGCAAATCGAATAACGTGAGCAGCTTACAATGCACATTTATACTTGAGGACACATTTTTGTTCATTGGTATTTGTCGTCTGTGCTTGTGACATTGCGTATTACCGTATTGTTACCGTATGTTTCAAGACAATACTGTTTATCTTTATCGTTTGGTGATTTGACAGGGTTTCAGATTCATCTTGTCCAGTTTATATATCTACTGTCAGACAGGGATATTTGCTGATATTGAAATCTCAATGACTTAACTTGAGTATATTTCATACAATTATACTCAAATGATCAAGTTACATGTTCCAATTTTTCAACACTTTTTTTAATACTGTAAATTGAGCGGACATGAATGAGCAAATTACCAGTGATTCCTGTAACACATGCTAACATTTAACGGCCATTTAGCAGGTTGGTACATATTATTCTCGGCGCGTGTCTGTAATTATCCAATCCCAGCTGACCTGGAGCGAGAGGCAGACTACACCCTGGACCGGTAGGCAATCTAACACAGTGCCAACATACAAAGACAGACAACTGTTCACACTCACATTCATGGTTTATCTTTATTGTTTGGTGATTTGACAGGGTTTCAGATTCATCTTGTCCAGTTTATATTTCTACTGTCAAACAGGGATATTTGCTGATATTAAAATCTCACTTAACTTGAGTATATTTCATACAATTATACTCAAATGATCAAGCTACATGTTCCAATTTTTTTTTCCAAACACTTTTTTTAATACTGTAAATTGAGCGGACATGAATGAGCAAATTACCAGTGATTCCTGTAACACATGCTAACATTTAACGGCCATTTAGCAGGTTGGTACATATTATTCTCGGCGCGTGTCTGTAATTATCCAATCCCAGCTGACCTGGAGCGAGAGGCAGACTACACCCTGGACCGGTAGGCAATCTAACACAGTGCCAACATACAAAGACAGACAACTGTTCACACTCACATTCATGCTTATAGTCAGTTTAGAGTCGCCATTTAACCAACTCCAATATGTATGTCTATGTGAGAGGAAACCGAGTACCCAGAGAAAACATTTTGCATGCATATTCCAAAACAATATATTGAAGGGTATTAGGCTTTTCCAAAGCTTCTCCTTCTGTCAAGTTTGTTTCCTACAAACTGAAAAGTCAATGCCAAAACAGTCTGTAGGCAAATACATGTGTTTTTTTAGCTGTGATGTAGAAAAACGGATTTTATTTATAATTGTTAATTCCAGAAGAAGCATGTCATTCTGCTGCACACACACTGTTGTTGCCGGAGATGAAATGACAATAAGTCCTTTACATGTACTGAGCGTTTAAGTTATATTAAACTGTCAAGGCTGTCCCAAAAATCCTCCAGGAAGGCCAGATGGCAGAGACTTCAGGCGACCATGCCTGCTGCGGCGAAGACTGACGGAACAGAGCAATGGAAACGCCTTCTGGAATTCATGACCGCTACTGCTCAGAAAATCAACAGAAAAATAAATTCATTATAAAAGCGCACTCGACATACTGGCACATATATAAACACAAGCAAGGTGTCAATCTAAATACTCTTGAACGTTCACAAAGAAAGGGAAACATCAAATGCAAAGAACCTCTCCCTCAGGATCCCACTTCCTGCTGGGAGGAGACAGAGGAGAAGATGGGTGGTACGCTGCTGAGACACCACCACCAGGTGGACAGAGGGTAGAGCAGCGTGATTTGGCTGCGGCAGTAAAAAGCGGTCGTGGAGCGTTTAGAGGGTCACCTTGTGTGACAGTAAACAGCGAGATAAACAGTGAGGCGCGGAAATGAGCTGCAGAGGGACAAACTACATAGTCTGAAAACACGCCAAAAAGCTGAGGCTAAATGATGGCGTGATGCAGCCTGTAGCATAAGCATGACGCGTTTCGGAACACTACGCAAACCCCCACGCGCTCACGCACTTCCCACAGTTTTATACTCAACCCTTTCCATTAAAAGGCAGACAGCAGCTCATGTAGCATGTGCAAATGCATCTAGGAAAACAACATCACTGATCAAGTAAAGTAGCTAACCGCCAGTTCTAATAGAAAAAAAAAAAAAATGAATCATACATAGCCGGACAGCTGGAGGTGCATTCAATCTTTGACAAATAAGCACTTGCAGGAATGATTCAATGGAAGTGTTTCCAACTCTATGTTATTAGAGATTCAGGAGTTTTGGCAGCAGACAGGCAGATGGTCGGAAGGGAGGAAAATACCGAGATGCCTCTGACATTATTGGCAAGGAAATTTTTGAAATGATTTGAAAAGCAGCTGCAGGTGAGGCTGACAGGCAAAAATTGACAGAGGCGGTGGAACCGTCTCGCAGTGAGAGCAAAAAACACGGCCCTGTGAACTAGGCTGGATGTGGAGCATGTATAGGAAAACGTGTCTCCTCTCAAACGGTGTCTGTCCATCTTGCCCGAGGCAGCGCTGAAAGCCCCGACGCTCACCGCAAGGGCGAAAAAGAGGGTGAAAACGGGGATGAGAGAATGCTAGGACAAGTGGGCACACATGCATGACAAGGCTGAGTGCAAACTCCGTGGCGGGCTGAGAAGACACTGGAGTGTGTCGGATCCGAGGCTGCACGAGGTATGATGGATTAAGAGGCTGTGCAGGAGACAGAGACCCTCTCTGAACCGTGGAGCTAACCCCACTGATACAACATCACCATCCCTCTCATCCCACCTCCCTATCACTGATGGTGTCTTATCTCTCTATCTCTTTTTCTATTTTTTATTTTTCTGCTATTCACACTCCCCTTCTCACAACATTATCTAACACAACCTTAACAAGATTACTACAAAATCCGGCCACCATCTGATCATATTACCGTATTTCTTTGGAGGATATACACAAATTTAGAAAAATATTATTCCATGCACCCAGGAAAAGAAAATGAATGGAGGCAAATTGTCTCACAATGAAATATCCTAGCCCAAATTAATGACATCAATATCCTGGCGTTTCTTCAACGTATGATAATCACACCTGTGAATGGTAGGTTCACTTCTAGTTATTCACCGCAGCGGAGAATTGAAATTTCAACACGTTGGTCTGTTTAAAGATTGCATATTTCGGCAAAACAGTTTCAATTTGTGAAAAAAAAAAACACTGCCGTGACTCTCTCTCTCTCTGTGTGTCACCATACATATGCAAATCAACCCATTTGCATACTCCTATTGTTATCTGGCTCAGTTAGAAACATCAGATATGATTTTATCCTGCAAATAAACTGCACCTTTGTTATTTTTACCTTTACAGATATAAGGTGTGACGTCTCCACACACAATCCTTGTAAACAGGGTCCTGTTTTCATACACGTGTGTGTATGTGTGCATCAACATTGCCAATGCCAATTTAAGTCACGCGCCTACAGCTATTCAGTCTGTCCTCATGCAGCCTGCCCTTGCACTCTGCACTTTGTAGTGTCAGACTGCTATGTTTAATGTGAGCTGTTCAACCATATATTCTCACTGCGTGACAAAACGCACACGTCTTCACAAAGAGCACAGGAACACACAAACAGTTAAAGCAAAGCAAAGCAAATCTGCTGAAACTTTTATTGTGATTACAATAAAAAAATTAACCCCGACTCTAACCCTGTATCTTCCATCTACACCCACACATTCACGTACATTACCCTGAACTAAGATGACAGATGTTTGTTTGTGTTTGTGTGTGTGAGTATATATATATTTATATATTTATATATATACAGGGGGACCATAGCACCACACTCGGTGTTATGATGCAATTTATAATTAAAATGCAAATAGAAAGACAGGGACTCTCCCATCACCTTGTTTTCACTTTCCCCCAACATTCTCAGTACAGGCCCATCTATGCCCAGGATCTATGCATCCAAGGCAGTAAATCAATTGTTTTATGAAGCACTGAAATCACTTTAAGATTCATGCGATGCAAAATTTTAAGTACAAGTCACTATTAAGTGAAGAGAAAACTTGTTGGAGCCTACGGATAAAATATTCTTTTAATTTGTTATAATGATGTGTGAAGGTTTTTTTTTTTCAAAGGACATCCCTAAACTAAGGGCTAAACGCAATTAATTCTAAAACAAGAAAACAGAAGCCTGACATGAACGGCATTTTGACAATGGCTTATCACAGGTGGCTCAAACATCCCCCTCTCTACAGAGAACAAAAACAAATGCTGTGGAATTAATCTTTTGGGGGCGTTTTATTCCAGTAACGTGCCTGACAGAGAAAACAGGGGAGAAGATGAGAAGATGAGAAGATGTTTTTTTTTCTTGTAGATGTCCTCTAGTGCGACACCGTCATGTAACAAGTTTCCAGCTCAATTATCTGCATCTAGCGGATTTCAAACACGTTTGGCAAAGACCAGAGAGCTGAGGTAATTAGCAGGAGCCCTGGATCATAAGGGGACCAAAACCAAAGCCTGCCTTTAGCTCTATCTTTATCCCCTCTGGCTGTCTCATTTCGTCTGATCTTGTCTTGTCACAAAAGGTGTTGGCCGTCAGATACTGTATGTACTCAGGCGCCACAGTTATACACTGAAAGGTTTCAGCTTTGACAAACCGAAGCGTGACGCACAACGATGCCTAATCCATAACAATAAGCCGAGAA
This sequence comes from Trinectes maculatus, assembly GCA_016785345.1. Classification (NCBI taxonomy): domain Eukaryota; kingdom Metazoa; phylum Chordata; class Actinopteri; order Pleuronectiformes; family Achiridae; genus Trinectes; species Trinectes maculatus. The sequence goes on from JAFBJQ010000446.1 coordinate 418,751, forward strand.
TACGATACAGAAATCTCATATTGCAACACTGTTGGAACAATGGAGAGTAATCAATCTGTTAGGTTTCTGGGTTTTGTTGTGCTTTTGCTTCGGGTTCTTTTGTGTTTGTTGTTGTTTTGGTTTGTGCTCCTCCCTCTCACATGTTGCGCAGGGCTGAGGCGGAGCCTGGGTGCAGCTGCAGACACACCTGATGCCCATCATCGGCAATTAGGAGGGACTTATAAGCCGTAGGCTGTGGAGAGATCGACGCCGGAGAATTACACTACCAACGGTAGCAGTAAGCCTCGCAGCTCTTCCTCTTTGCTCTTTTGTAGCCGCTTTACTAAATGCTACTTCTTGTTTTTAGACTCCCTGCTCGAAGCTGCACCCAGGACTCCTGCTGCCTCGAAGCCTTTTCCTCCTGTGTTCCGCCACAGACTCTGGATTTTGCCCTCGCCTCTTCACCAAGAGATATTGTGAAGTATTCCTTGTTTTTGTGACTCTGTAAATAAATAATCAGTTCTGAGACCTTCAACTACGTCTGCCTTCTTGGGATCCTGACCAGCCATTACCAGCCCCGTAACCAGATTACAAAAAAGGGAAAGGATTCATGGAAATTGACCCTTTAAGTGCAATAGTTTCCGTCTAATGTACACCCCAACGGTGCCACCTGCTTAAAGGGCTGCTAATAAACCAAAGCCCTGAGCATGTTGTTATGATCATAAACGCTGTAAATCCACAGTGTGTGGCTTTTAAACAGCGTCAGTGTGTTGTGTTTGTGATAGGCTGCGTAATAGCGTAATAACTCTGTCTCCTGTAAGACGTCCAGGGAGGCTGTGTGTAAATGCGACGGTTCTGCTACATTAGCTTCATAACATCATAATCCTCTCTCCATAAACCATTACATGCGCCGCAACGTTTCTGATTTACGGAGGGTAGAGAATCAATGGGAAAAAATTAATGCTCGCAAAACGTCCCAGGGACTGTATTGAGCAGATTTTAATTGTGATTTTGTTCAAGTGGCTGTTTTAAGACCATGTCAGACTTTGGTTCGACAATCGCCTCCTCGTGATGTTTTCACTTACGGTTACGGTTTGAATTCATGTCAGCGTGCTCCAGCACAAAATTGTAGCCTGAGGTAAAACTGCCTTCTGTCAATCTCCAGCTACATATAAAGGCTAATTTCATCAGAACTGCTCTCTGTTTGCTGCCAAGTCTACCTGTTCCTTCATCTGTTTCATTTTCAACACATTATGTTTTTAACATACCGAAAAATGGTAAAGCCATTTGAAAATCCCTTGATGGGAAAACAGTCAGTGACTCATTGTTGCTCTTGAGAGACTCAACATTAGTGTATGAAATCCCAGGACTGTTTTTTCCTCCCTTATTTTTCATTCTACCCCCTAAGCTCCCTTTTCTCCCCAACAATTATAATGACGGCAGTGAACTTGTGAGATGTTGTCTTAAGCGGAGGTACAGTGCTTTCAAATACAGGAAACAAACTTGACACCAGAACACCCATTTAGCTGCTCTTCACCTCTGGGAACAATATTCCTGCTTCGTGCCAGATGTCACATTCAGTCTCCCGCTCCTTGGAGAAGCTTACATCTGGAACCATTCAGCACCAGCCACCAAGGCACGGAGCAACTGTGTAAGGGACAAGTTGCGCGGTGGTCCTGGGTCGTCTTTGTAATACAAACAACACAAGTTCCATGTTGATGTTCAAGTCACAAAGCTGATAGGACATAAGTGGCATTGATAGAAGAACTGAATTCTAAAAGGCGTGCACTTAGTAATGATGAACTGAAATAAATTACAAAACCAACACCAGTCTGATTTAAGGGTTGAATGCATATATCTCGTTATTTCATGATTTGTCAAACAAGAAGTTGATATATGCAGAAAGCAGTGTGTCTCAGCCACACAAGATAGAAAATTAAGAATAAATACTGGTAAACTGTGTGAAACCCTAGGCAGAGTCTTCCTCAGACCACTGAGGAGATTCACAGACGGGGAGACAGTTGCACACAGTGCTTGCTCTCTATCTTATTGCTTTGCTGTTGATCTTTTCACAGAAAGAAGGGAGAGGAAAGGTAGCCGCGCTAATAAGTTCACTTCTATCCACGGGTTGCACTTGGTACGACATGGGTTACTCCTTTGTGTGCCCCGACGTCACTCTGCCTCCCAATTACCACATTTACCCACATATACACACTCACACGCACGTTCATTTATATTCAGGGAAGAATGTTAAATGCTCGCCATTATATTCATAAAAGATGGATCGTCTCTTAAAACCAAAAGTGATCTCCTCACCTTTTATACGTTGTTATCTATACATTAAAGAGCACCTGCATTATACAGTGAGGGCTGATAATGAGTCATCTTACTCTGAAAAGTGTCAAACCAGAGACTTGATAATAAAAAGGAGAAAATGGCAGTAATACTCAGCAAAAAAAAACACTGCTGGTATAAGTGCAAGCAAATACACTTTTTCAACAGAATCACCAGCAAAATGTGACTCAAACACTATAATTGTGTTTTACTGACATCTATACACACTCACATTCATCTATGGCCAGTTAAGACTCTCCAATGAGAGTCTTAACCCCAATGTGCATGTCTTTGGACTGTGCAAGTGGAACCACAAATACCATGCAGTCCCTATGTCTGTGTGCAGTTTCTTTTAGGGAATATATTGCATGAGATACATTCAATATTTACATAATTTTCGTGTGACATTTTCAATATTCACTCCCAGAAGAACCGTAGTGGAGATAGTGGTGGGCGTTGAGAGCCTACAGTCATACATCTACGTTCGGCTGCTGGCACCAAAATGCCAACCTATATCCTTGCAGAAACTCAGAGGAAAAGATGGGGAGTTGCAGCCAAAAGCTGATAACTATGAATGTGGCATATCATATGTATTAATCAGCCACCGCTCTGATTTGATATGAGTTCATTACCTGCGCAGAGGAAGTCGCAGAAAAACCTGCACTGGGAATCCAATCCAACCTCCCACAGCGCTATTTAGATAACGCCCACAAAATAACTGCTGGTATTAGCAAAAGTGATGAAACCATGCCTGCCATCCTCCAAACCCAAGCCTCCATAATTCATGTTCAGGTTACATGCATTCCCCTCAACATTCTTTGCAGTGCAGAGCCTTTTGGAGGGTCATCAGATGGTGCCTGGCGCTGTGCTCGGCTCTGAAAGCCGGAAATGCCAAGCAGATAAAAAAATGCTGGACTACCACAAACACGCAGACACACACATACATGCACAATGACATTTCTTATCACCGCAGTGGATCTGGGACCGTCACCAACAGATACCGTCTCGAAATCCAAGCCCTCTCGATTCATCTCCCCTCCACTTTCTGCTATCTCTGAGAGCACTTCTACCATTATCAAACTTCAAGTCCTCAAATCACATTGTCTCTGCCTATTCAAGCATTCGAAATAGTCGTTAACGATTTCACATGTTTTGTCATTTGTCTCAACTGACAAATCACTTCACGTCATGTTACCTTTGGTAGAGACCACTTCTCTAGCGATCACAAGCTAATGAAGTCATTAGTGTCAGACAGGTGTATTCAGATCTCTGAACAGTCTATCAAAAGATGTCAAGGTAGCAACAAGAGGCAGTGATAGACAAAGAGACACAGCCAGATAAACAAAAGTGACAGCATTACCCTTAAACTCTGTTGAAACATAAATACACCATAGATACATACAGAGATAAAAAGACTTGGTTATAAAGGAGAAGTTGAAGTAGAAACGGAGAGAAAGACCAAAAGGCAAACGAGCACAAAAGGAACAGTTAATGTGACCTACCTTTCTCCTACTCTGATTCATCCAAACACAAACTTGTTGTTCAGACAGTCAAAAGAGAGAGGGAGGCACACTCTGATGAAGCCAAGGGAAGCAGACTGGTCTAAAGAAATCATATTCCAAAGACTCTAACTTCAGAAAGGCAAGCTAAAAACATGGCCTTAAAAAGCCACTGAAGATAAGCTACTATTCTCTTCAGTCATTCAAGAATTTTCACACACAACTATACAAAAACAACCACTGCTGAGATTAATTCCTAAACAACTGCGCAGATTTTTAAAACCACACGACACACGTTTTTAGACATGCACGTGTGGTCATTTGATGCCATTACCACAAAATCTGCAGTGTGACAATTTTAGAGATAATGGAAAAGATGAGAAAGATGAAAACACACACAGACAGCAAGGGAATGAAGGATAACTAATAGAACAAAAAGGCGAGGAAAAAAAACCTGCAGGATACAAAGAAACATGAAACTGCTCATCTGAATTGAACTAGCAGTACTCAACATGTCGTCCAATCGGAATTTATTTAGGTGCAGAGGTGAAACAATTAGTCATATAAGTCACTGGTATTGTGCAAAATGCTACCCAAGCATATAAATATATTATTCATTCACTAAAAGTCAGTATCTCATAGAAATGCTCGGATGCTCATGCACAACAAAGGACCAATTGCTGGGACACATTTAATTTCCTACATATGAGTTGCAACAATTTGTGCTCAGCTGCCTTAAATGAATGAAGCTTTTATGATGCTCAGTGACGACTTAGGGCAGACACTACAAGAGCAGTATTTTGCTGCACATCGAAATCTATTCAAACCATTGCACTTACAGTATAGTAACGTGAACACATTAGCTGCTTTGATGCATGCTCCAGCCAACTGACCAAGGCAACTTGTTATGCTAAACACTAAAATGATGATAATGCATACTTGAGCTGTAACTTAACTGTAAAATTGACTAGCAAACAATGTCTAGTTGTGTGCATTTCTGAAGTTGTACCGCCAACCAACATTTTGGACGAACTCCATCTAAACTTGATCTGCATAAAAACAAACACACAATGCACACTGTGCAAACTAATTTGCATCCAAGTGTGCAATCGGAGATGCAGGAAACAGTCCGCCTTGTGTCCTTGAATGACCACAATTTACTGCATGACTGACGGCCAACAGTCTGTAGTGTCATAAGAAAAAAACAAGAAAATACAAAAAGAGGCTACAAAAAACAAGAAGGAGGGAGGGAGAAATAAAACAAAGAGACAAGTCAGAATGAAAGACATAAAAATATGAAGATAGAGTGGTCAGAGAAAAGCAGACTTTGTCATAGCCACAACGTGCGTGGCTCATCAAAACAAACCCTACCAGAGGAAAAAGATAAATAATAAAACACCATCATTAACCAACTCTATACTACATTTAACAAGGAGCTCAGAGGGATGAGGGAGGAGGCATAAGCAGAGGGAGTTACAAGGTTGCTGCAGCAACTGAAATTAGAACCTGGGATAACACCAGAGCCGAGGACTTGTGAGAGGACCCAGGGAGAGAGAGAAACGGGGGGGGGGACTAAAAGATTTATGGAAAGAATAACAGAGGTGCCATCACTTCTATGGGCGCCATTTAACAACAACGCAATACATATTCCACTTCATGGGTTTTCCTTTAAAAATCTAAATAAAAGATCAGCTACAATTCAACATAACCCATGAGAGAGCGCTAAATATTCTACCCTGTGGTGTGACATCACCTGCATTTGAAACACACACACACACACACGTTTGCACACTGGATTATTAGAGCTGTGTGAAAATTGCAGTTGCATGTTCATATTTAATCACAGTGTTCTGAATTATACAACTTGCAGTTAGTAATTAAGTTAATCTTGTTTGTGTATCCTCTAATCATGGCGAGTCTCAAAGGGGTTTCTTAACACCCACACGCTAGAAATAGATGAAAATGATAGCTTCTGACCTCAGACAACCCCCCACTCCCCCACCCCAATAATGAGGGAAAACTCCACTAATAACTGTATTCTACAGAGCTACTTATCAGTAAACAACTGCCATGATAGACAGATAATGATTTTTACAGCACTGTTATAAATTTGAAAGCGCCCATTTCACCACAGCTGACAGACACAAATGGAGCCGTGAGCAGTTATCAGGCACCTTTCTCATCTGCTTTGAGGTTGCCAAGCGTTAGATAATGCCAACTGGAGGCTGGCAGTTTATAAGGTCTGAGTGTTAAGACCTAAAATGTCAATATTGGTCCCAAGAGAAGGAATAATTAAGGCGTAAAGATCTAAATGGCCTGTCACATATGGCCGCCCAGCTGTCACATCTGTCTGTTCATATTCATGCCAGTAACAACCGAGCCTATACTAAAGCAGAGTATGTAATGGCTGGGCATTAAATGTCAGCCGACTGGGTTACAATGAAAGGCTTGCAAAATAATATGCACATAGAATGAGGAGAGGCCTGGCATTTCAGACAACGCACAGGCTATGTAGACTTCTTATTTTAGAAGTTCACTCCCAAGTGGGTTGTCTCAAAGAGATCTATTCCCTGTGGTTCAACTTCACATATTCCCAGTGTTTGGTGTAATGGGAGGAAGCACTGCCGAACCAAGAGACGAAAACAACATTTAAGTGTAAACTACTTCACTCTGCAGAACTCCTGTAAGGTGTTAGATTGGCATGTTTCACGGTTTAGGGTAGCAGGGTCGATCTCTGAGCTTATCGAAGTGGCTCTTGGCAAAGGCACTGATTTACCATTTTTTGGAGAACTCTCCAGTGATACCATAAAAAAGACATTGCATCGAATTGTTCCAATTTACAAAAAACTACCTATAAAACTTCACATTCATACCAGGTTTAGAAAAAAACACAGGTGTCACTTCCACAACAAAGCCCTCTCTACTCGGTCCTATTGTAAAACCAGAATCTTTTCCTCACCAAGACTTTAATCATCGAGTTGTGTGAAACCATAAACCCTCATACTGTTGTATGACCAGAACTAGTTCTGGTCCAAATCAGTCACAAGTTGTTTCTTGTTCAATTCAGCAATAACTGATCAACAAAAGACACATGGGAGGAAAATTAGATGAAATAAATCGAAATAAAAAATGTGCAGTCCATGACACTTGAGCTGTAACTCGTCATCTTGCAGTCTTGACTCTGTGTTCTCACCCAGCTTTACACGTTATAAATGTGCTATGGACTGAAAAGGCATTTCTCTGCATGTTGAGTGTAAGGCTTGGCTTTTCAAGCCTGTGTACGAGCTATCACCTGACAAGATCCATCTTCTACAGCCATTAAAGTGCTTTGCGGGGGTCACCTCTGCTAGATGAAGGTCTAACCCCTGACAGTGCTTTGCACTTCACTTGACATCCATGTTTTTAGGTATCCCATTGAAGTTTTTATTTCATGCCAACAAAGTTTACAATCTCTGCTCTCGCCTGTCTGAATGTGGAAACTAAAAGAGCAAGGGTATAAGTTCTTCATTTCTAACTGGAGCAACTGCACCTCGGGTTTGACTACAACAGGAATGAATACCGTGGGGCAGATTCAGGTTGGTTGGCACCTCTCTGGAATCCCCGCTGTGTCCTGTGGATGGTAAATGTGAAAGCGAACAATGTGCCGCCCATGAGGCTGTGTGTGGCATGCAGCTGACGGTGTTAACTGACAGGTCAGGTGAGCAGCGTGGTCTGCTCAGGCGTGCAGATCCAGCTCCTCTAACTGATTTGAAGTGGCTTCAATTAACTGGAGCAGCCAAGTGTGAGGGAGGGGACTGGGGGCCAGATCCAGACAAGGCTCCTGACAGATTTAGGAAGGGGTAAGATGAATGGAGCCTTCTGACAGGTCCAACCTTTCTCCACCTCCTCTTAGCTAATTACCAAGTACCCATACAAAGACACTTGTCATTGTGATCACAAAAATTGGATGAACAACTGGTCCAGTGAGCACTCTTTCACATAGGAAACACACATAGCACATCTATACTCTTGTACAAAAGTATTTAGAGTTTTCCTAAACAGATATTATTAAGTATTAATAATCTATTAACAATTTATCTCATCAAGGTGAATAAAATATGACAGAATATTTCAAGGAAATCCTTTGCACAGATTTAATTTTCACAGTCATTCAGCAACGAAGACGTTAGATGACACCATGGTAAAATGTTAGTTTCATTTTGGATGTATGACGTTAAATCGCACTTCAAACGCAGGAAATGTTTTGAACTAAGCCCTGGAATTTCTCGTGTCGTTAAATGTGTACAAATGTGTGCTACACGTTTAAAACCAAAAAGACCAGAAGCAAATATTGTGTCATATCAATAATGCATCTATGGTTGAATATTTTCCTTGTCTCAGCACACACATAAAATTTCGAATCCCCCTCCAACTGAATAAAGGGTGCTATTTTACACTGCTTTTTTTTTTGTTTTGTTTTTTCTGTTATGCTGTCTTGCTGGTCTTGCGTTTTTCATTGCCTAATTAAAATAGAAGTTATTGGGGAGGCAAGAAACTCACAGGCAAAACGTAATTTCCCCTGAAGGATGAATTTCGCTTCTTCTTTGGCCTCACATGTTTGCACATACTCTGTGCCTCTGCCTTTATTTCCTCTTTTGAATTCTCATTCCTCTTTTATATCTTTTTCCCCTTTTTGTTATAACTGTATGCAATTTCCACTTCTAAACGACAGCTTAAAATGACCTGGGCCCTCTTACCCAGCTGCCAATTTGATCAAAAGTCCTTTGCTAGTTGGTATTCCTCCAAAGACGGCTTTTAGATCTTCTGTCACCTTCCTTCTTATTTGAAGGTTTGTGTTATCTATTTCAAATATCCATCTTATTTCTCATATTTGATGCAGTGCTGGCCATCTGCAAACTGTGGTGGTTCCTTAAAAAGCGAAACTATGTTTGCTGGAGAACATATGACTGAGCGAAAAAACAAATAAATCTGCCTGGAAGAATATCAAGTGACACCAATACGGAATTCACAGCGATACAGCATTTCCAACCTAAAAAACATGCAAATGTAATTAGCCGTACACGTCTAACATTATTGGTCTGTACTCCGCATGTGGGCTGACAAAACACAACTTGATACCAGGAATGCTGCAGTTTTTCTAAGATAATGTAGTTAAAAGTTAGTCACTAAAACACAAACAAGCTGGCATTCATGCCCTTATGTTTCCACAATTTGGTTCAAAGCTTTTTTCCTGTACTTTTCCTAAACCTACAGAAAACTGACGTTTCCCCAAATTGGTACAGACCGATATCCCACTTCCCTCCTCCAAGATCCTCACCCTATTTGGTTCTCACCTAGATCAAAGTCCCTCGCACATCTGTTCGGCTTGCTGCTGTCATGCCTCGCCAGCTGGACTCTGTCCGTCAGGTCTCTCCGTCAGTAGGTGTGTCAGTACTGCATGTCTGTCCAAAGCCAGAGCCTCTTGGCAAGCTGCAAACAAAGAACAGTGGAAAAACAACAGGACTGTGAGCGTGGGTGTGAGCTAGCGCCTTATCATATTCTTGCAAGAGACTCCTTGTCAACTTTAATGTTTATGTGCACATCTGTTATGTAGGAGACTTGAGTTCAGATTTTTTTTTTTTTTTTTTTGAGATCGAGTGCATGTGTCTTTGTGACAAGACATTACAAAGCCACATGTTCTCCGGAGGCTGCAATGAGGTTTACACAGCAAGGTGGGACAACGTGGGAGAGGGGCCCTCCCAGTCTAATTAAACCCAGCGTTAAAACACTAATCCAAACACAAACAGTACCTGGACAGCATTCAAACAAAAAAACTAAGTCACACGTGGAAACAGAGCAACGAAGGAAAGCAGTCTTATTTCTTGATAACAAATGATGACAGCAACAACATTAAAAGCAGGTTTAGCATTTTCTTAGTACTTCTTGGGGTATATATACACACACACACACACACACTATATATATCAATATTCTGCGACATACATTGCATGTTAATGTGATGCATAAGGAGCCCACAGGGACCCACAGTGGAAGACAATCCCAGGTATAGCATACTCCGACAGTCTTATTAAGGATCATACAAATATAATTTGAGTTCAAATACTACCTGTTTTCTACATAAGTCAACACTTACATATATAACTACAGAAAAACACTGTACACTGGACACTTACAGAGACGTCCATGTCTCTGGTCGGCTGTTTGTTAGTTTTAATAAAGTCCTAAAGCCACAACAACCACACTGATATTATACATCCAATCCATGAATAGCCCAGACTTTTAAAACATTTAAACCAAAAAAAAGCAGGCTGATTTCAAGTGCAGATTTTATTTTATACACGTCTTCTAAAGTCCAAAGCTTTATGAGTTTTAAAAAAGGCACAGATGACTTAAACTATGCCAGTAGCTCCGAAAATGAGTCACAAGTTGCCTCAAAGTGCAATAAATTTGGTCTAACTACAACAATAAACGCCAGCTTACCTTTGGCTCAGAAATACTGTGCAGAAAATAGACCACTTTTAACACAGAGGTTTTTGTATTCATGACCAGTATTCAAACCGCCTGTGGGCTTTTACCTCAGAGAGAAGAGTGATGATCTATGTGAATGAATGAAATATCTTAACAACCGCGTGTTTACAAGCACATGACACAGAAATGTCAATCAGATGCAAAATGCAGAGCTTGAGCCCTGAAAGAAATGCCAAAAAGCTATTCTTACCCCGTGATGTGTGTATATGTACCCAGCACCATTTAATCAATAGCTCACCTGAAATGAATAAGCAATGGTGCTCTATGATTCGAACCAGACAGGGTCGAATTACAGGGAGTAACTAGTATTATAGGAAGAAAAGTGTATTTTCAGAGCGCATTGGAACAGACATTATCCAAATTAAAAGCTGTCAAGCAAGCTCCCAACGTTTCACTTATTGAAATAAGAGAAATCAACTGTGCTGAAACAGCTAGTCTATTCAATTGATTAAGAAAGAGACAGAAATCGAATTGCCAAATAAAACAAGCTTATCAAAAGTCACTTCTGCTTTTGTACTCACTGCTTTTGGTCACTTTCAAAAAGACTTGCAACACTGATTTCTCACTTCTCTATGTGTTTCAGTTTTTACTGACTAAACTATTCATTGATTTGTCAAAAATTATATTGAACAGTGAAAAAAAAAATACTGCTTTGCCAACCTGGGTAGAGCACCACAAATTTGGAAATTCAGAGAAATTGGAGTATATTCTGAAATGGTCTGAACTGTGTAGACTCGCTAGATCTTAGAATTCAGAGAAATTAAAATAACCTGTGTAGGTGTGGAGAGACCGTAAACTCACAACAGCTGGTTCTGAGCATATTGTTTCACTGACCAGAAAAACAGGAGTTTCTCTGTCACATAGTCATCCTGGTCAAACATGTGATACTTTGACCTCAGGAAATGAGGGATGACTTGAACAGGCCGATGGACAATGTGGATAAGCAGAACAGAACCTGGCTTCCTGTCATGTTGATTCCTCCTCCTGGGCTGTGACAGTCTGCAGTGGTCAGTTACAACAGGGACAGATGAGAGTGAGAAAAAAAAACAAGTCATGCCACAAAAACCTGTCTGGTTCACCTCATCGATGCCTGAGCATCATCAGACACCTCCGTCTGTCGGAAGAAAAAATGAAGAGGAGAATGGGGCTGCCAGACAGAGAGGAGGGAAACAAACATGCAAGAGCAGGAGCAACAAATTGAAAGCGGAAAAATGAGAAGGCGACAGGACGCACAGAGGAGAAGGGCTGGATGAAGGATAGGTCGCTGTACAAAAGGCTGATGAAATAGAGAGAGGAACAAAAGAAGAGTGGAACAGCTCAAACAATAATCAGGAAGCAGAAGGGGAAAAAAACAGAGACACCCTAAAGGGATAGAAGGCAAATGAAGCTGAGGGCAGAGCGGGGAACAGTGAGCCGGTGTTTGCCCAAGAAATGTAGGAAAAAAAAAAAAAAAGTCAGACACAATTCTCTCAAAAGAGGGAAGAATTAAGGAGGAGGAACAAAGGCTTTGTCTCACCAGTGTGTGAAAAGGAACAAAACGCCAGGAGGTTACATAACGTGCTTGACTATACTCAAGAAGAGTGACTGAGGAGGAGTAACTGACACAGTTTGAAGGATAATTGTCATCGCAGCACATGTCAACCCACACACGGCCACCGAGCTGCAGACGTATCATGAGAGTGGATGAAGTGCTGCTAATTCCCACTAGCAACGACTGCTAACAGTGAATACATCATATCTTAAAGGCTTAAAGGCGGCAAACATCTTAACGCAACAGAAACAAGAGGCGCGTGCGTACAAATCGCTCCATCACACTCGTGCCTCATTTGCATCCCGGGAGGAAGGCTGACATTTAAATGTAATCCTGCTGACACGCAAACTGCACGCAGCCAATTCCATGACCCCGCATGTGCATCAGAAACCAGAAAACGATGAGTGACTGACCACCCTGACATTTGGTCTTTCATTTCTCCTTTTTTTTCCCAACTAACGTTCATCCTTCCTCCAACCACTACCACACACACCCCCCCACCATCACACAGTTTTCATTCAAATTCGGCTCCCCCCTATTTTAGAAAGAGGGCCATCAATCTTCTTCAGTGAGACCCGAGTGCGAGGGAGTGCCAAGGCTAGAGCAGATTACAATCTCTTCTTACCTCCACTCAGCACTGGATAACATATAGGAGGGTAGAGGATGGGCAGGCGGAGAGGCAGGGTGGGTCAAGAGCGAGTCGACGAAACAATCTCAGATAGCGGGCGGACGCATTCCATTTTGATTTTAAAACCCTCAAACAAACTTCCACCTACCTGTCAACAGTGGACGGTTGTCAAATAAAGACGAACAGCATCTGGATTTAAAAACCCCAAACTCAACCCGTGATTTATTTCCCACAAAAGAAAAGACCTGGGCTACAACTACATCTTTCTTCTCCTCTAAACAGCTAGTTTGGTGGAGGATCAGCGTTTATTATTCACTTTACATCATTTGTTGATCCTTTTAAATGAATCTGTTGATTTGGAATAATGTGTAAAATGATGATAAAGGCTCCAGCAGCTTAAAGAGTCCACAACAGGTGGACAGCAAATGTTACTATATCAATGACTTATCATCAATTAAGTTGCTTCATTTTATGGCCATGGACTAAACTGCTGTTTTTATTTATCAGTTTTAACTTCTCCTGTCTGATACAAACCCTTTAGAATCTCTGAAGGTATATGATGACATTTAGTTTAGTGTCCAAAATAGTTAAGTTACCATTACCTCAATAATGTGTCACTGGAACCAAATCTAATGTGTCAGTAAAATAAATAAGATATAAATAATAAATGAAGTAAGTTAAGGCCCCTGTCACTGTTTATTTTAATTAACAGCACAGGCTTAACGTGTTTTCATATGATTTGGTCATTTTAACAGTGACAGAAAAACATTAAGCCAAGTAAATCTAAATCCAGCCACATGGCGGACAAGCTGACACTTATTTTGTGGACAGGAGACGCCAAGCAAACAGTTGCTGGTTTGTGCGAATGTGTGTGAAAGTGTTACAGCCTAAATTTGCAGCTTCTTGATACTTGGAAATGCCAGAAAGTGTGTGAACGTGTGTGTGTGTGTGATGAGGCATTGACACTCACATAGGTGGAAAAGGCAGAGCTGTGACCTTGCAGCTGAAAGGGGTTTTTAACAAGCCGCCTCACTGCCCTGTGTGTTACACTGGCAATAATCCATACACACGTGCTCGCACACTGCGCATCGCCAGCAAATCCAAGGCCAAGTGTGTAATTCTGAGGAAAGCCCATGAGAGAAAGAGTCTGTGTACATGGGAAAGTGTGGATGAGACGTTTTGCACAGAAAGTGCTCCCATTACCAACTAACACAAAAGTGAAAAGTCTTTGTACTCTTTTACCTCTCGTACCACATAGTCTTTTTCAAGAAATCACATCACATTTAGTCCAAAGACTAAAGAGGAGTCAGCGGTCGGGCTCAACCTGAAGACTATGACACTAAAATAACCACTGATAATCGATTCAGCTGGTAGAGATGGTGTTATATTAAAGGATAAAACTGGAGCAGCGGTGGCGGCACAACACTGAGGTTTGATGGGAGCTGATGGGGGCCCACACTGCCTGTCAGCCACCAACTGATCACACAAGAGGAGAAGATTGTGTGGACATGCACATGCCATCAAATCACCTGAATCAGCCTGGACCCACGCAGCGTCCTCAAAGTGGCTTTGATCATCAGCGGGCCAAGGAAAGTGAAGGGGCACACAGGCCGAGGACGGCAGAGAGACCAGGATTGGAGACGGAAAGATAGATGCATGAGAGGCGTCCTCTTTGTTGCTGGTCGGATTTTGGTCTGAAAAAAAAAAAAGATTTTGAAGTGTCACTTTCTCATGAAAAATCCATGCAACAGTAATATTAATGTAACTGTATATTTTTATTTATTGTTTTTATGAAATAGTTTTGCTTAATGAGTTGTGGCTCTCTTGACACGATGGTTAATTTAAAAAGGGCAAATATATATTTATTGTTGGTATCTATATAATGCACAGCAGAAAACAAATATTCCAGGTTCATGTAACTAACGTCATCTTCATCTCATTCTCGGCATGAAATAAAGTGGATGTAATTATGCTGTAATATTCTGGAAACCATTTAATAGAATTAATTATCGTTTGAAACACTAGTAAATCCGGGTTGCTTCTTGTATTTCAGTGGTAATAAACAATAAACACACTTTAACCCATTTCACCTGCACTTTCCGCAGACCCTTTAACACGGCATTACATGAAGCGCCAGTTCTAGTCAGCCTTCCAGCTTTGTTGTTAACCTTTAATGGAGACACATGAGGTAAGTGTAGTAGCAGTGACTCGGGTGTGCCTATCTGCTGAGTGAGTGGATGAAGACGAAGGGCTCCCTGCAGCCTTACAGTCAGAGCACTGATAAATTGGCCAGCCTCCACCTTTTCCCGTACTGCAGGGAGGATGTGTGTGCATGAGAATCAGCATGGACACCTGCAAGACTGGAAACGACAATATAAAGTGGCATCGAGGCCATCGCTTTCATGAACACAGGGAGGCCGAGATCACCAAGGAGCAGACGGGCATATTATATCGCTGAACTGTTTAGGGAGCGTGATACTGACGAAAGATGATAACTACATATTTCAATATATGTTTATGCAATTTCAGTTTGCTTACAGAGTGACATTCGCAATATTATTAGCAACAAGTAAGATACAATTGCTTCCTGTTGACACCAGCATACGCATGTGTAAAGTCATATGACATGCATTTTCTGATGTGTGAGTATTATGTGACCCATATTACTGCTGATACAGAGCTAAATCACTCAGCTGGATTGTTTTTGTGTTTTGAAACCATAACATATTACTATTGATTTAGCCTGAGAATTAAGGGGAAGGGGATGCAAGCTAATGAAAGAAGGAAGAGAGAAGACTGGACCGGTGAGTTATCAAGAAAATGGAAATGAGAAGCTGCTAAGTAAAGGAAGAAAGAGAATGAGAGCGATTACAACGGGACCTGCTGGACGAGAATCTAAAAAAGCGAAACAATCAAACAAAGGAAAAAGTGTGGCGAGACGCACAGGAGGAAAATGGCAATACATGACACATGACGGACACACATCACGCAACTTTCTACTGCTAAGATGGGCCATGTGCTTTTCTCATATGTCCTTCAAAACATAATGCTGACGGCTCCAGACGTCACAGCATAATATGTTATGGGGGAAGGGAAATGCAGGAGCCACAGAAAATGAGATGATGAAAAGGGGTACTAAGAGAAGAGAGTGGTAAAATAAAAAAAACGATGGAGATAGTCCCATGAGAGGCGGCCTGTGGCATCTGTTGTAAGCCAGGACCACAGGGAGGACGAGGAAGAGGGCTGCAGAATGTAGCTCTCTCTGGCTATCCTCCACAGCAGCTGGAGGCGACCATTCATCTCCACCAGCAGCCATAAGGGAGAGGGAGCAGGCCTGGGGAAGGGGTCATCCACAATCAACCAAAACAAGACTCGGGGCTGCACATCTGCATCATTAGCAGAGGAGCCCAGACTCCCCCGATGTCCGTCCAGTGCAGAACACATCCCTCAGAAATGTGGCCACCACAGTCCCTGTCCACACAAACACCCTTTATACCACTGCTATGGAGCGATGTCAGCCTTCCTCCTCATGAATATTCATCTGCCTCATTAGCACTCAAGTGGGGAAACGCAGCATATTGCACGGGACTCCCATTATTGGGGGCGAGAATAAGGAGGGGGGGGGGCATGTGGTGATTGTAGAGGAAGCAAAGAAGAAGAGACGCAGAGGAAGAGGCAAAACCTTTGTTTTTCGTCTTTGCCTGCAAACTTTTCGAAGTCTCAAGAGCAATGGGGGGAGGGGGGGGTGTATGTCCCATATTGTTGCGGGAGATGATTCCGTATGAAGCCAGGCTGGGGCAGTATGAAAGCGGCGTCAGCAGCACAGCAGGAGTGCAGGCTGAGAATTACAGGCCATTTCACCCTGCGAAAAAAGCCCCAGCAATAAAGGCTTTCCAAAACAGCTGCAATTTCTCTGCTTAATGTCTGGCTGTTCACAATAACTGCCCAACCGTCGGAGATATGTGTGAATACACCTCAACACTGGCTGCAAATGTACAGACATTCACGATACCCCTGTTTTTGTTCGTCAACAAAACACACCAGCACATTGCACGCACAAAGCCAGGCTGTCTTGTGTACAGATACTGAATCAGTCAGTCCGACTGAACCACTTGCCAACAGAGATAGACACGAGCAAACATAGAGAGGGGATTATTTTCTCTTTATGTTGTAATGCCAGTGAATCTCTTAACAGGAAGTGCCAACAGGGGAAATCTCCCATCCCATCATGCAGCTGTGTCCTCAGAGAGACCCTGGAAAGTGGAGAAACAGCAGACTGCTTCCTTGACTTCTTCTTTTTGGCCACCAGGAGCAGGGTACGTGAGGTAAAGCTAGGCGATGCCCAAATGTTCTTTTTGCTCTACCATAGTCACTCTAGTCCTTTAAAGGGCACTGACAAAACCTACACTACCGTAATTGGACCAGGTCTCTGGAAATCAATACCGCCGCTTACATGAGGGGGGCCTTTGCCAAAGCCATTTCATATTCCAGCTGCTACACAGAGTTTCTGACAAGAAAACTACAGTTTCAGAACAGTATGAACTATTGATTTCACAGCCACAACTAATACAATTCGTCTGCCTCCTTGTGTCCTCTCTTTGCGACTCCTCTACCCATGTCTCTGCCTTTTCAATCTCTGTTAAAAGGAAACCAGAGTGTTCTCTTTAGACCATTTAAATCTCTTACAAGTCTCTTCCAGTGGATTTATTACAGTGGGTTTGATGTCAAGGTCATGCTACAAGTTCAAGGGTCAACATAGAAATTGTCATGTAATTCTTCCAAGACTGATGAATATATAACAAGGAAACCATCGGTCTGCACAAAGTGAATAATTCATCTTACTTGCTACTCGTGCTACACATTTAAATTTTTTCACTGTTACGTCCCCTTTGATTTAGTCACATTGCTTTCTGTTTTTATTTATTTATTTTTATTTTGGACTACAACTGACTAGTGTTTTTACGACTGAAATAAGTATTTCATCAACAGATTATTTTCGTATTTATCAATTCACAGTTAATTTAATAAAATAGGGGGGAAAAAAACGAGGAACCAAAAGTCCAACTATGTCCAACTGAGTTTTTCAACACGTGTAAAAACTGGACATGGACAGATGTTGACTGCAAACACCTAAACGTTGGCCAAAAATATGCGCAATTTATAAGCGCACACAACTTGGCAAAAGAAGCAAGGGCGCTAATAGTTCTGCTGGTCTTGGTGAGAGCACCAGCAGCTCTCCTTCTGTTACATTTGTCCCCAGCAAGCATCAGCAGACTGCTTTGACCCATCTAGGCTGAAAGAAAGAACCCCCCCAAGGAGTCAACCTCCATAAAACACTGTTAGTCCTATCTGCATGCAATGACCATGCATATATATGAGTAATTAAGTTCTGGTAGATCCAAATCAAGGATGTTGTTGTTATTTCCCTCTCATTTAACATCTAAACAATTTTCTAGCTTCCTGGCTTTATTTTCTGGAAACACAATTTTTCATCCCGACACACTAAATCTGGGATTGACCGAATACTCCCATTGCTTTCAACACAAACTCATGTCCCTCTCAAATGACAATATTTCAGCCATGACAGAGCTAGATTTGGTAATCAAACCATTTGGAAGGGGTCAAAGATTCTCAGGCTCCAAATGCCAGATAATATCAGCGAAACTGGGTCCGACTTTTGGGCAGTGACGCTTTTAACCAACTGTGTTTGTTATTCATTCATATTCAGATGGATTCTGTGGGTCACAAGTCGTGCTGAGCAGCCTGGCAGAGACCGGGGACCTGACCGGTTCAAATAACAGGTCCAAACTCAGCATGCGTGCATGATTTAAATACATCTAAATGGCAGATGGCAGGAGAGCTGGCTCATGCCTGGCTCTCCGACAGAAGCAGTGATGGAGGGGAAGCAGAGGATGGGGCTGTGTACTAGAGTGAGGAATGACTTGGCGTGTCTTTAAGATTACTTCTCCTCTTAAAACATTCACTTCATCTGTGTCACTCCGGCTCCAAACTTGTTATTGGAAAATAGCTCAGTGTGGGAACGTCGGAAAACCATTCGATGCCACTACTGTCTGCATCAGTCACACACTGACACACACACACAGAGAAAATACATTTCATCCTCCATATCCGAAACAGCCAATAGCGCTGGCAGGCATTTGCGACCTCAATCCATATTTCAATTTTCCTTCTCTCATGCAAACTAAGTCGGTACTTGTTTCCTTCCCCCACAAGTGATCAGCAATGTGAGAAATGAGCTTCACCTCGTGCTGCATCTATAAAAGGCCCAATCAGAGACATTTTTGAGTGGGCCTCTGCCTACATCAATTATGTCTTAGCAGGCCTGCTAAAAGGCAAATTCTTGGAATGAGGAGTGATAATCTGTGTTTTGCAACAGACCACCACACAGTAACACAAAAAGCCAATCCTACTTCTACAACGCTCCTGTACTGTAAAACAATTCACCCCGCGGTAGCTTTACTGTAAACTTACTGTCAGTGTCCACGTCAAAAACTCATCATTTCAAAACATGTAGATTAGCAAAAAGCATCAAACCATGTGATGTCAGTTAAATGAGCAGTTCATATAATTCATCTTAAATTTGAGTCTTGCAGTGGACATCTGACACACACACATATTCCATCTTTGTCTTTCAACAAATATGGAAAACTGATTCATTTTTACCTTAATTTTTACTGAGAGAAATCCCAAAAAAATCCATTAACAATTCACTGATACACTGATCCATGGATTACTCATGATTGAACACTCAAAATACTCTTGTGTATGTTTGCTGCATGACACATTGAAAATACAGCACATGTGTAAAACAATATGGACTTGAACTTGACGTTGCTGAAACAGGCAAAAGACAAATAACAGAGTGTGAGTCTGGCTGTGTCGTTGCCTATGTAAAGGGTGAAGCAGGCAGGTAATAACAACAAATATAGGGGCTTAAAATGGCGACAGCTTTACGACGCCTGAGCGGCCACTACGACTCCATTCCTGTCAGATTCTATTAGCTTGGCCTCTGCTATGTGTTTCGATTGGCTCCTGGCCTGTTCCCAGCAGTTACAGAAGCACCTCCCGTAAATAAACCAACTGGCTGCGTCTTGTACTGTTGTAGTGTATGAAAGAACATCTGATGGAGTGACTCTATAGTGGTGGAATAGTTTAATAGACAGCACCGAGGTCAATGGCCACGGTCGACTGATGGGACAGCGCTGCACACGTCAGTGTTAAGAGTTTAAATTTGACAAGAGATGTCTGATATTATCGGCCTACTAATATTATCGGCTGATATTGGCATTAAAATTTAATATCGGAAATTAACGGTATCGGTTTTTACTTTTTTAATGACACAACTTTTACACAACATCCACATATTATACATCAAACTCTTCAGCTATCTTGCTAAAATTAGAGATGTGATGTATAGTTTTTGAGATACTTTTGTTTATATATCGGCATCAGTTGATATCGGTATCGGAAATTAATGATTGGACAATATCGGTATATCGGATATCGGTAAAAAAAAAAAGCCAATATCGAACATCCCTAAATTTGACCACTGTTTAAGAAGAATACCAGCAACCAGGTGAGCAAGGAACCGTTAAATCAAGACAAGTGGCCTAATTTCACTTCACACACACCTATAAACAAAGGAAAAAGTGCATTTTCCATCTGCCAGGTGGAAGTCTAATAAAAGGCCACCTGTCTAATAAGCATTTTTGATGCATACAGTTCAGCAATCTGAAACTGAGCAGCTGGTCTGTCCGCTCCAACCCGGCCTTGTTAACAGCATGAGTATCCGTGTTCCTCATATAGAATTCATTCAAATAGATTTTCCCCTCATCAAAAAACATAATTTTGTTTTTATTAATTCCACCAATTAGGGCCTGTGATTACAATGTAGTTTTGCCACCAGCTCTCTACTGCCAGATGTCCACTGGACATTTTTATGAACAGCAAACAGTGTCCCCCGTCCCACAGGGTGACAATCTATTGATTATTCTCCACCAAAAAGTGGCAGTGATGTTTGTTACAAACCAAATAGCTGCAGAGCAGAACAAAACGAATTCATAAATTCGAGTAACAATTATAAAAAGCAACGCTTGACATGCTGGAGCTAAATTAGATTTTTATGGCTTTGAAATGGAATTTGAAAAACAGTGAAAAATAATGCATTTTCTTGTACAGATAAAAAAAAGAAATGAAGCCTGAAAAAATAAAGGCTGCCAGAGCAGCCAATCAATTTCAGATATGCTAATCAATATGTGATTTCATTAACAGTTATTATCATAAATAAAAGGTGTTGTACACTTGTGAGTCGCAAATATTTATATATGGCACTTAATTATTTTTATATTCGCACGGCTTTTAATGAACTCAAATACTACCTGAAAACAACACCACGTTTTGTTTTGCAGATGGAGCAAAAAACGCAATGAAAGCCATCTTTACAGGCAGATATGTAAAGTTATCTTTAAGATTCAAATATATTTACATTACAAAACATTATAAAAACATTACAAAATATTGTGGAACAGCCCAGCTGAATCTGTAGCATGTGTCTGTGAGCTGGACTGGAGTAAGTAAGAATGGTCTAATTTTAGTAGTCCAAGTACTGAGACTCATGTAATTTGTTTTGCCAAACACTGTTAATATTTCTAATTTATTTTGCCACTTTCCAAAATTGTGAGTCATTTGCAAATTCCTGAGTGCTAATCTGTTTTGCTGCCTAATTTGTTTTCAGGTGACTTGTGACTTGTGTTAATTGCAAATGCAAAAGTGTCCATCTTAGAAAGTGTTTTAATAAGTTTAATATCTTCCATAATCTGTATGAAACTACTTTTCAGAGTTATTAACTCAGCTTTGATTTAACTGTCCGGGTTTTGGCTCCTTTCATTTATTCTCATTAGCCCAGAATTCACACATCTGAAAAACTGAATCCTTGAAACCAGTTGTAGATTTTTTTTTTTCTCCTTTTTAAAATAAAAACTAATTTTTATGTGCCCAATGACAATTTTCCTTCAGTCTGCTTGTGTTCACCAGTCTGTTTCTCAATCGACTCATCAAAACAGCCCAATAAACAACAACAATGTACATTCAACAACAATGTGTTTTTTGTTACTATATTTGTAGTAAATATCTCATATGGAGCTGAAATTTTTTTGTCAATTAAGTTACATAATTCACATAAATTGGCATTTCTGATCATTTTTGTTTAGGCATTCGATCGCATCTCTCCATCTGCTTCAAAGGGGTCAGAGTCTACTCAGACAGAGAAAATTGATTTAAGCTATCACATCACATAAACCAAACAATTAGTCGAGAAACCAATTTCACAAATTAATCGATGATAAATTTAAAAAACAAATCTTCAGTTGCAGACCTACTTTTATATACTTATTTATTATTCAATTGGAAGAAGATCCAGTTTAAAAACTTTGCAATAGTGAGTTTAATCAGATATGGATCACAGATCACAGAGGGAACAGGGGGGCTTTGATAAAATCAATAACCTTTCCCTGCTTAAACAAATAAGTTCATGGGTTTCTTTATGACCACACCATTTCCAAACATATAGCACTGATAACATAAGCATCACAGTCTGCAATGCAGAAGCCTTTCTCACTGAACTCTTCTCTTTGTTTTTTGTTTTTGTTTTGATCTGTTAGCCTTCACAGCTTAAATGTTAGCCTGTCAGCGGCTAACATCAGCTATAATTAAAACGCGCAGAGACCGAGAGCATCCGTAATGACAGGAGGATGTTGAGACACAGGAGCAAACGAGGGGGAGGGGTTGGTGTTAACTTCATTACGTTAAACTCACCTTCGTTTCGCAGGATCCACGAAAAGGTTGAGGGATTTTATTTAGTGCTGTCACCGCACTTCCGGGTGAGACTGTGACGTGTACGGACGCGTAATTTGGCCACGCGGGGATTGTTTTGGTTTTCAGACCGGATGTGAGTGCACAGTCACTACTGATTGTGATCACTACTGATAATTTGTAATTCAACCATTCATTCTGTTGAATTAAACACTAATAATTTATAGACATGAAACGTAAATGATCATGACATGCATTTGGAGGTAAACCTGAGTACATTGTATATAGTAAATACAGGCATGTTTTGAATATTACTTTAATTTAAAGGCGGGCTCTTTGGTGATATTTCCATATTAACTTTCTTTGTTTGTAGCCTGTTAATGCTTTATTTCCAGCCCCTGATCACTATGCGGATACATTTGGGATGTTTCTTTTCATTCACAGCAAACACGATTCAATGCCTAAAATTCCCCATATGTGTGTGTGTGTTTTGCTTTTGTGAGTTATTGCCTTGGGTAAAGTGGGTCATCACAACAGGAACAGATGCAAGCAAGATGAGTGGGGGTACAGGAGATAATGTATCAAGCAATCAAAATGTTCTGAGAATCATGAGAAACATAAATTACTGAACAGTGTCTTTGTACAGATCTGCAGCCCCGGGTTGACAACTGACAGGAAAAGATGTGCTTTAATATGATTATAATTGTGATAACAGAATTAAAACTGGCTATGAAATGAATAGTGTGCAGGCGTATTGATGTTGCTGATGTGAGTGGGCAGTGTTGCAGCTATTAAGTTACCACATGTGGGTAGCTGCCCATTTAGTATATCTTGGCAATTCCCCACTGTATAAGAATATCATAATATGATTTTCACTTTTGAAAATGTGAATACTTTTCATTCCAACTTCAATAAAAGCACTCGGGATAAACTATGCATTTGCTGTGATGTTCATCCAAAAGGTTGTCTGGTGGGATATTTAGCTGAGGGAGACAATCAAACAAAAGAATGGAGAGGAATCTGGCAGCGGAATAAAAGAGAGAAGAGAAAAGTTAGCATGACACCTGGATTGTTTTCCTATTGGGGATGTTTGATCTGTTGAGGAAAACAAAGCTATAGTGCCAATATTCATCAGAGCTTTTCACCAGTGGCGACTGAAACAGTCCGTGAATTTTACACATCTACGCTGACATTCTGTATCGCTGCTCTACTATGGTAAACAATAATCCTGTGCTTTCCCTACATGATTCATAATGTGGACTTTTCCCAGGCGGAGGGATGTTTCGGCACATGAAACTGTGTTACTGCGCGAGGAGCCCAGCTTCCAGCACAGGTCTGGCACCGTGTTCAGCCATGGCTGAGCTCTGGAGTTTTATGCAATTATAAATAAATAAGCATGTGGACGGGAAGAAGACAGGGCCCTGTGGGGACAAGCCGAGAGAAAATAGAGGAAGTTTAATTAAAGCTGCAAACTGCACTCCCACACACACACACACACACACACACAGAGTAATATAAGGCAAACCAGTACACAGTCTTCGTGTGTGCACTTCACTCACCAACTATACAAAAGGGAAAATTAGGAGTGTGTAAGTATCCACATACACACACATCCCTGTGTACACGAGTCGACAGTCAAGCCAATGCAGACAGAGAGAAATGAGAGCACAGGTTAATCTCACGTCATCTTCAGAGGAGCTTCTTTAAAATTCTTCATCACACATGTTTTCATGCTTTACCTCCCTGTTAACACAGGTGACAGAAGTTATATTGTCTCTTCCAGTCTTTCACGTCCAGTAACGCAGCTATCCTCACCTTTTATACAGTCACACTGAAATTATTTGGTGTGTGCCACTATGTTTTTGTTTCATTATTTTCTGCAGAATGATTGAACTGCCAGTCTCCTTGTAATTACCTAAGGGGTGCGCGCCAAGGCACAGCCAGTAAAAGGCTGATGAGGGAGTATTGAATTTGCACTTCAATTAGAGTGCTTATAAAGTGTGGATTACACAAGGACTCCGGGGCCACCGCTCTCACTCAATTACCACAGCACACCACGGAAGGAGGGGACAGTATGAAGAAGAGGTGGACAGTGAAGGTGTCGGGTGAAAGGCGCAAGGTGAGGGAAGAAGACGGTGAGGAGACTAAGTAAGAGATGTCAAATGTTTGTGTGAGCCTTTAATCAGGACAGATTCAGGCAAAGACAAGGGCAGAGGAAAAGATTAAATGAGGGGACGCAAACAGGAGGGAGATCCATCCATGTGTGACTCGGGTCTCCCGCTCCAAGTTCTGGCCTTGGATTCGACAAGGACTTCTGAGAAACATGCGTCCGTCGGAATTATTAAACTTCCTAGTGCATCACAACGTTGCGGCACACTGATATGGAATGCTCGTGCACGTGCATTAATTTCCATATTCTGTGTTGTTTAAATGCATCTCCTTCAAGTTGAGGGGAGTTCACGGAAGAAAAGAAGAAAAAAAAAAACGCTTCGACAATGCGTCTGAGTCCCTGAGTAAATTCTCAAATGGATTATTGAGCCAACGAGTGAACATCACCAGCCATTTAAAGTGGATTTGTCTGCAAGGCGGCGATAAACAGCGTCTCGCCTTTCAACAGCTTAGCTCCTTGATTCTGAGAGGGAGATGCTTGAAGGACACGTGTTTACGTGCACAGACCGGCGAGAGGGAATTAAAGGAGGAAATTCTAATTTGATTGCATAGCTAAACTCGTGAAGACGTCGACAGACACGATGTGAATGTGAATAATTAATTGTTGCAAAGCTTTTTAGGTGTTTTATTAGCGGCTGCGAGCTTCGCCTGAGGCGCGGAGATTCTAAATTTGAAATGGTTGGTGTAGAATTATAGAGGAAAAGATGGGTTTATTGTCGTGTGTCGAAATCTGAAATCGCTTTTATGATAAGGAGGCTGCAAAAACAGTCAGTGTGAGAGTGTTGTACGACGCACACCAGGCAGTTCCCCGAGCTCAGTTTGACAGGGCTCTAAAACACAACTGACAGTTACATGAACACAAAGCTCATGCTAACGGGATATGGGGATGAACAAATAAGAGGAGACCTAATAGCTTATTACAGAAACGGGATTTTCTAGAAGCTCATTGCTTTAAATTCACAGACTCCAGCACTTTTTCTGTTTATATCATCTCCTTCTCCTGCACCTCTCTCTCCCTCTCTCATTCCCTTTCTTTCATTGCTACTGTCAACAAAGAGTGTGCAGGCTTCCCACAGGCCCTAAAGGAATCTCTCACACTACACTCACATAATCACTTCAGACCCGGCTGTTTAGGCCGACATCTCCACTGGGACTTCCCAGCCGCTTGCTGCAGGCCAAATCAGACCACTGAGTTAAAAAAAAAAAAAAAAATCAACTGCAACGGTGAAAACAAAGAAGTGCAAGTCAGAGAGAGAGAAAAAAAAAAGCGTGACCAGGCTTGAGAGCATCAAGGTCTTGTCTTCTGGTGGATGAATGTCACGCGCTCCTCCTTCAGTAACTACGTGTGGCGTCATTCTCTCCAAAGACTAAATGGGATTCTGAGCCTCATCTACTGCTACTGTATATCAAAGAAGCTGCATATAATGACATGTTTAATGACTCCTTACGCTGGCAAATGGGCTTTATTTGAAATCTCCAGCCCTGTCAGAGAGAAACCTTTTCTCCAATTAGAGGCGTCCTTTGGAAGACAGACTCCCTGCTCCAAACGAGGATCATTTTATAAGACAGAGAGGGGAGGGGTGGGGGTGGGGGCTGTTGATGCTGTATCCCTCACTAATGTCTGACTCAAACATGCCTGTCGTGCATTAAAATATCAAGGAGAGCAAATATTTTTAACAAAGGCGAGCAGCAACTGAAGCAACAAAGGCGACAGACTCTTCAAAAGAGAGATAAATGCATTTGTTAGATTAATAAGGTGTTATTTTATATTTTATCCTTCTATGTTATATATATATATATTATATATATATATATATAGGGGGTCCTCGAGTTACGACGGAGATCCGTTCCTGAGAATGTGTCGTAACCGAATTTCGACGTAAGTCGGAACATACATTCATAGGTAAGGTAGTTACAAAGTTGTGCCACCAGATGTCGCTATAACACCACCCTACAATAAGTGTTTACTGTGGTGAATTGCCTTTTGTCACAGTAGGGGTTGATATCGCGAGTGTAATGAGCATTTCCTTTACATTTCTGATATCAACCGTGTAGACCCTGTGTTGTGAATAAACCTACGGTATCGCCACGATCTCGAACGCGTCTGTGTCCTTGTGCATCTCCTTACCGGCTGCCGCTGCACCCCCCGCCAGCCGTCCATTTCACATAAGTAAACACAAGGCAGAGTAGCCTAGCTGTGCTATGGAGGTGTTGGAGAGCCGGCAGGCGCGCTGAGAGACAGAGAGAGCGCTCACCAACTAGTTCCCGTGCCAAGTCTGTACATATTTACGGGGCAAACCGCTTAAGCCGAAACAAGGAAGTTCACGGGAGATGTGTCGTAACCACGAAAAAACGACGTAACTCGCGACCGTCGTAACTCGAGGACCCCCTGTATATATATATATATATATATATATATATATATATATATATATAATAGTCACAATACCCAGTTTTCCAAATTTGCTTAGTCAGAGGATTTTTTTTGGATCTTCAGTTATTTTTGCAATTTTGTTTCAAGTGCTATGCGTGTGATGAGTTAATGATGTTTTTCTGTCGACAAATAGTGCATTGGAAAGTTGCACACTCACGGACGTGTTCTTCGGTATTAGGCAAATTGCGATGTCGAAAGTGGCACATCCTTGCTGGGAGCACAGTTTGCCTCTATGAAGCAAATTATTAATATCTTAATTAACAAGTACAAAATAAAAAAAAAAGTATGAGACAGGACCAGAATGAAAGATGCTTGTGTTTTTTTTTTTCTCAAGTTGTCAGTGGCTGAGTTATGCGTGATTGACTCCAGTAGCTAATTCCCCTCCAGCATTGACTTGCAGTAGCACATTTGCATAGTAAAGGGTTAGCATACACAGAAGCTGAAAGGTTTTCAGCGTAAACATATGTGAAATATCACATGTCAAGACAAAAGTGATCAAGCATTTTTTTATGCTCAAAGATAAAAGACTTTGTGGTGATTTGGTTTAGCTCCATACATTTTAAGGGGTTCCTTGGTTATGGTCTTCTCTCTAATGTTGGACCTAAATGAGGAAGTAGAGGCAGCAATATCCATACATGAAGCGATCAATTGCCAATAGTCATCGGAGCTTTTAGCTTCAAACTTGATCATGTAAAACCACTGCATACAAATGCTGCAAAACATATCCAGATGATATGATATGAAAACACACTGCATGGGAAATGAGCTACTTTGTTATGTAACATAGGGCCTATGATAGCCCAGAGGGAGCCGCCTGTTGGTGTGAATGGCCCTTTAGTCCACTGTCTTGTAAATGCACACACACATATCTCATTTCATACACACACACAGTTTTCCTCCGACACAGGGTATCTGCGGTTATATTTGAAAATCTCAAGCTCAATATCAGCTAACCCTGATGATGCAGCAGAGTGAGAAAAGATATTACACAGTTCACAGGCTGTGAGGCATAGTTTTACGACAAGAAATCCAACTTCATGTGCAAAACTGTTGCGGCGACTCTTTGAAAAATTCTAATTTCAAAGACTGAGCATATTATATATTATATAATGCAGTAGAATTAAATAGTGGGGGTTTATTTAAATATTATAGTAAATATGAAAAAAAAAATTTTGTCAAACTGAGCATTAGACAATGATAAAAAGCACAAATAAGATCAGTGTAAAATATAATTCACTTCATTTACTCCAAAGAGGCCCTCATCTTTGTGGGGGGGGGTTTTTTGTTTGTTTTTTTAATTGCAGTCATTAACTTCAACTGGAGTAGTTTATGAGTCAGAGAGGACACTGGCTGTCTTTCAAGCCTTTGACTCGTTTGGCTTCATCCCAGACATGTTGAACACACATCACTCTGTTTTCTATTGCAGAAGATAAACAAGGACATGAAACAAAACGCCAGAGAAGTAACGGCATGAAGATCAAGCCGAGCTGCGTCCTATCAACACACTCGACACTCCATTTGTCATTTCATTAAACACTTCACATCCGCGTCTTCCGTTGGTGGATCTGTTGGGCCGTCCAACCTGTTCGATGCACTTTTCTCTTCACTAACCAGCAGCCAAAGCTCAGCGGAGTTTTGCACAAAACAGTTGTCCACGCTTTTCCTGACACAGCCGGGGCATAATGACCTCGCAACACTGGTCCAAACATTTCTCTGTCCTCCAACCCCCAAACGAGGCTGCCTCTGGTCATTAGGGAACCCGCGTTTTCAAACCACAGAAAAACAACCAGCGCCGTGGCCATTAAAGATGCCATCGACTTTTTAATTAAGTCCCATAAAGCACCTATCAGTGTGAGGGCAGTAACGTACGACTGCGTAAGGCCAATTCCATCCAATTTCAGTGTTCTTTGAGGCTTTAACAGATCTGTTCTCGTGTCATCCTATTAGAGACAACCGGGGACTGTACTTACTATCTCAGCAATCTCAGGCCTAATTTCTCATCATGGGCTAAAGTCCAGTTTGATCAGCTCATAGTATTTTTTCCCTCTCTTCTCCTCACCCATTGTGGTTGAGGAGAAAGTTTACTATAAAAAGCAGGGGAGGAGAAGGCGTCACATCCTTCACATATTTTGATTTTAATATTTATTAATTTGGTCCTAAAATATTTCAGTCTTTGTAATAATAATTTGCCTCTAATATACAGGTGCCTTGTGACTTGAACTGAGAATTGTATTATTAATGCAAAAATAGATGAATGGATTATAATAATAATAATAATAATAATAATAATAATCCTTGTGCTTCGTTATCATGGTGATATGTTAATTTTTGTTGTTCAATTTTGAGGAATATTTGATTTGACAATCGGGTACAGCTTTAAACAAAAAACGTATGGTATTCAGGTGTTTGTGTCAGATAAACATTAGAGAGAAGCAAAAAGGAAAGACAAAAAGATGCACGACCTTGACTGAGCGCTTCAGACTCTCCGACCACAACAGGGACTATGACTCGCTCCTTTGATTCTATCCGTAGAGGAATCATCCGGGGGGGAGGTGGTATTGGAAAACCTTCACTCACCTCACACATGGGGCGGGTAACAGTGACCTCAAATCACCACACAAAGTTCTGAGCAGGACAGAGGCTACTCGGGTGCAATAACAAGACTGACCTCCTTATCTCCATTCGGCACAATATGCCATATCTAATGCTACAGCCAGAAGGTGCTGGTAAGGCCGAAACGTTCTGCATGGGAAAAGTGTGGTGGAACAGAGCTACTGCGAGGATTAACTGCAAGATCTCCAAGATGCAATTATCTGATATCGTGTCACCCTGCAAGCATTTAGTATACATTCTAACTTTTAATATTATCAGAATCCTCACAATTACCTTGTGCTTTGTTTTTAGCAAACAACTGGAGCAGGAAATCCAGATGCACTGTTTGTGTGTGCGGTTTTGTTCCTGATTGTTGATGATATATGGTGATAAATCCTAACTTTACAGCATAAACAAATAAGCTCAGCTTGTGATTTGTGTTTTGGGAAGAGTCCAATCAGGTTTTTCCTTCCTGATCACACTGTGCTGCTCCACAGATCAAAGACCTCGAGTCAGAACCAGAACTTTATCTTCAACCAACTGCGTAAAAGCAGGAGAAAGAAGGTAATGGGGTTAGCAATACAAATCAGTGCACAAGAAACTCTCTTATTGGTAAAGTAATGGGGGCCGACGTTGTTTGTAAGCTTCAGCTGTTTGCTTAATTGTGGATCTACAAGCAACACTGGCTCTCATTTACATATGTAAATCCTAAGGAGGCCGGCAAAGCTGTTCTTGGCAGTGCTATTTGCTTCCAAGAAGAAAAAAAGTGGGTTATACGGCAAGAGAAAGTGGGAGCAAGATAAACAAACATAAGGAGACTAAAACAGCGAATGGTGATGGAGGGGATTGTTTAAGAAGTGATGGGCGGAAACCGTGGCACAGCTCTGGGAGGGAAGGGACGCACACAAAGCAACTCACTTCACATCCACTTACACATGGCGGCTGCCAGGACAAGTAAATAAAAGGACATGTTGCTCTTTCATGTAGGTCAAACCTGAGAGCACCCCCGCAGGTCGTCTGACAGTTGCCTGTGTCCTCAGGGCAAAATTCCTGCTAAGTTCAAGGACTCTCACTGAAGTACACAGATGTGCGCAGATGTTGCTGTGCCTGGAAGTGTGATCTGCTTGCATCAGTGGCACTGTGTGTTACTAATTCATATAGACAGATGGGGACAGTAGGAGCAGGTCCCTAGTGCATTACCCACTTCCAGACAGCATGCCATCAGCTAATACTGCTGTCGCAGTCATGTGTATGTGAATAGAGGAGAAAGTGGAGTCAGGTAATATTACAGCCGAGGAAGAGGAAGCTTGTCTCGCACTCCGTAAATGAGAGAGCGGGGATTTTTACTGCCAGACACACTTTGATCCTCATTGTTCCAGTGAGACTCTGGTAAACAGCGAGAGCAATCATGGGAACATGCAGAAAGGAAAGGGTTCAAAGTGGAACTTCCCCTACTGGAGACAAAAGGAAGAACAAGCTTTGTTTGGAGGAATATTTTTGCTGCAATCTATATGCCTTATTATATCTGTAGGAATTTGTGTGTTTTGCGTACATTCACTGTTTAAGTTTGACTGAACAATAGTTTAATAAGGTTTGGGTACACTACTGCACCGCCATCCATAGCCTCTGACTAAGAGGTGATTACCACTGAAGAAGAGGAAAAAGTGAAGTTATGCATGTTTTCATTTTAATTGCCAGGGTGCTGATGAGCTGAAACCATATGAGGACCAAAGATAGAAACTGTTAGATGTGTCTCTCAGCATGATTGGTAAAATAATCACAGTGTTACTTGAAGCAGCATGCAAATATGCTGCAGGCTAGAGGAATGGAAGCCAGTAACTGATATCCAATTAATGCCACTTGGCATCAGAACAGTCTGGTACCTGTGGTCAGTCCCTCGCAAATCTCACACTTTGCTTTTTTTTTTTCCACACGAGCGCACTCAAACACAGACAAGAGGCTGAAGAAATATCAATAAAATTCATTGCCACGTCTACATGTATTCCCACCTCGCGCTCCTCCTGTTGACAGACTCCTCCTCTTTCCTTCTGTTGATTTTCAGGCTGTCCTAATTCATATATCCTCCTGAGGAACCATCAAAGTGCAGCCTCCTGTCTTACACTTCTTTGCTCTACCCTTTCTTTTTAACCCATTGTGCACCTTCACTTTCTTATTTCCAAAAATATAGGCTGTGTGTCTGCACATTCTGCCCAAAAATAAAACGAGCCATATGTTTGTTACATAAA
Organism: Trinectes maculatus; assembly: GCA_016785345.1. NCBI lineage: Eukaryota > Metazoa > Chordata > Actinopteri > Pleuronectiformes > Achiridae > Trinectes > Trinectes maculatus. Next base: position 450,522 of record JAFBJQ010000446.1, read on the forward strand.
GGCTTAATGTGAAATGAAGGTGTTGAAGGAGAACTCAATTTTTACATTAATTTCTATTCAGTGTTGGCAAATGCTCCATATGTTAAAAAAAATAAGTTATGTATATCATCTTGTACAGTTCCAGAGGGAGATACCCAAAATAAAGTGCCTCAAGTCATGACACTGAAGTTAAAGTTTTGGTGGAAGCTGAGCAAATCTGAAAATGAAAATAAACGGGAGGTGTGGAGTAAAAAAAGAAGTGATTCTACCAGACCTCTATAACTCATCATTCATCTCTGTTTGAGGCGAGTAGCTCATGGCTAAATCAGCTCCTACAATAGTACCAAGATATCTGTCGGCAGTAAAATTCCATGTCAAGGAGGATCTGCTGAATAAGTTTCTTGCAATCAGTCTATTGTCATCTGAAAATCTCGCAGAAGAGCAATGCTAATATTCATTTGAGGCTAAAACTGCAGCACATTTTTTTATTTTTGCTGTTTCCATTCTGCAATGAAGAAATATCAGATTCAGCACCAAGGACAGCTCCCATCTGGAATTTGTCCAGTGCCGCTACACAAGCGGAATGAGGACTCTTTTTTTTAAGGTTTTTTATTTCATCTGGCATTTTATCGAGTCAGTTAGGCTACATGTTTGGTTTCTACAGACAAATGTGGGTCTTTGAACGCCTACAAAAACACATTCCCTCTCCGAATCAATAATCCAATATGTTCAGTCAGAGATAACAGATGATCTGAAGATAGGTACTACGTGGTGCCAAGAGGTGCTCCCATTACGCCTGGCTCGCACAATTCAAGCAAAGGGAGGACCCGCAAAACAGGATCTCATGGGACTGCCAATCACCTCCAATAACAATAAAACTGCTGACAAATGAAGGTAATAACTAACAATGGGATTAGATACCTTCTAAAAATATGAAAGAGGGTGATTTGAGACATTTGTTTCCTCTGATACAGTGCAAAAATATCAGTGCACTTCAGTGACAGGAGTGTGAATCATTTTTCAATGGCTCATATTAAGCTGACATTATCAAGATGCATCTTTAGTGTATATGTACATGAAATGTGCATTTAACAAACTACCAACTGGCAGAATGGTGAAAAAAAATGTCGAGTTTTAAGCTACAGATTGGAAGCATTGCTTGATCAATGCCGTGGCATCTATGCTGTCCCAACAATTTGCCCTCTGGGATTTCAGGTTAACTTCCCCATGTGATTTTCAGCCACTTACGTCTCCCATCCAATTCATTTAATGCATAAAAAAAGCGCCTGCAGAGGTGTGTTATCACACCTTCAAATACATGTTTCCACACCCTTGAAGCGATGTGATTTCAGGTCATAAGATTCTTTCACATACTGTCTATTATTCAAGGTTTTTTTTTTTAATTTGTGTGGTTAATTATGATGTTCTTTTTTGGAAAAGGTTTTCTTGCCATTAATTTCAAACCAATATATGCAATTGAGTGTGTTGTATTGCTCATGCTGGGTCTTTTATTTTTTTTTTATCTACACCCAGTATCTACATTTCCATGTGTAGCTATAAATCTGGTTTATAAATTGCCATACTAAACTCTGATAAAGGCATGGTGATGGACAATAGGAATATATAAATGCATAATATATACAAGGACTGCATAGTAATACAAACTATCTAGTCCTTTTGTGTGCGCTTTGAGTCACTGTGGGAGAAATCCTTTTTTTTTTTTTTTGCATCTTAATGATTTCAGAAAATAACATATCAAGGCTTCATCAACAAACAACCCAGGTCATCAAACAGAACCCCACTGTACATCTATTACGGCTAATGATCATAAATAGATGGACACTGTGGTCCACAGAGAGCTGAAATTAAGCCCAGCAGGCAGCAGAAGCAAACAAGACATGGCACTGGTGCTACGATGCAACTAATGAGAGGAAATATTATTTTTCCTTCCCGATCACATGTCCATCATACGTGACCGGTGAGGTGTTTGGATGATTAACAGACACGGTACACTATGTCCTGACTATAGTTAAGCATGTAGTGTCATATTTCTTCAGTTTATACATGTAATGTGGAAGTTTGCATTTCACGTGTTATGACATGAAATTAATATAGGACATCATTTGCATATTATTTTGGGTAAGCCTACCACCAACCACGGTTCTCTATCAAACCCATTTTAAAGATGAAAGCCATAAGCGGCATTAGAGGGCCCTCACACACTGGTGCCGACAGGGGAGGATCGCATGCTGCGCACGTTACTGCAGAGACACAATTTATCAGCTTTTTGATCATTCGAATCGACACAGGGGAGCAGACAGCTCTGTTGCGTGAATGGATTACTCACATGTGGAGGTGGACATGGACTCGACATCATAAAATAGTAATGCCTTGTGAATGGCAAAAAGATGCTGCGTACTATTTAGCAGAGTGACAAGTGAAAGGGAAGGAAGAGACACTGATAACAGATAGCTATGTTTTACACACGAATGAAAATCCATCCTAAATAAATGGTAAAGAAAAAACTGTCAGAAATAAAATGAACAAGAAAAATGACCAAAACTTGGTATTAAACAGGCCTCTGGGCAAAAGACCATAAATAAGCCTTCACTGGACTATGACAAAGAATGAGGTCATAGGTTCTCTGATAAGGAAGTAAACATCGCCATGCTTACCTGGGCTGCAGTTGGAAAGTAAAGAATAAAAAATGTACTTACACCATGAGGTCAAGGAAATATGAGAAGAAGGATCTGTAAGGAATTCATGAATTAGGAACAGAGAAGGAAAATGTGACAGGCATTTTTTTTATTTAAAGGGCTCTTACACAGAAGATTGTATAATATCACTATAAAATAAGTTCACTGACCAGATAACGGAACATACTTGCATGCATGTATAGAATGTTTTATTTAACTGCTGGACACTGTCGAGTTGTTCTAGGAAAATAATAAAACACTTGGTTATAGATTATGGCCCAAAGAGGCTGTTTTTTTTTTCCTTGTCCTAACAGACATGCCTGTTGGGGGCGCAATCGAGCCATTTCCCTAATTACATGAAATATAGAGCAGGCTTTTAAATTGGAGCCCTCTCCCTTTGAAGGGGATTAAACTCAAGGGATGCTGTTTATGAGGGAAAGCAGTGCTAAAGACCGCATCACAGGAATAAATTCAAGATAAGGACAATATGTGGAATTAAACATAGTGTCCAGAATATAAATGAGCTATTTTTATAAATTATTAGGAACCGGTAATGTTTGTCTGTAAAGTTAAAACGATGCGGCTGTTTACTGTGACAGTTTATATATTTATATATATATTTATCTGCTGCACCTGAAACACGAGGTCAGTTCCTAAAACATAAAGCAGCAACAATGAAGGTACATTCAGATTTTAGCCACGTATCCAGTGTGGTAACTGAGGGAGACTTTAATCTGCATCCACCAAAATATTCCTGCAGTGATGAGCTATGAAACGACAGATTTACAAGATGCACTTTGCCCTTTTCGTTTTATTGTTTGTCTGCACTTTACTGGGACGTCAGATCGGACATGAGTGTGATTAAATGTAACGGCGTGGGTATAATTATATTATGGGACAGAGGAAAAGCTCTCCAAGAGGCTAATATGCCCGTGTTTGCTGGGGCTCACTCGACTTCTGATGGAAGCCAGAGGCCTAATTGGCTGCATACAGCCTAATCAGACTTACTGGATTGTCTTGCTTAACATTTTATCCCCATTCTTGTATCAATTTTCAACTAAATTAGCTTGGTCCACCAGAGATGGAGCAGAATTAGGGAGGGTGGGGTGGGGTTGGCCATCCACTGGGCTGCTATGGTCACAATTCGCTCCAATATCACAGTACTCACCGCCAACGCTGAGTCCATGTGCACACTGAGGTCCTGCACCATCTTACTTCCTGATAAAATAAGTTATACCGCCCCCTATAGACTTGGCACGGTGTGAGATACTTCACCTTCCTGGGCTGAGACTATATATATGAGTATTATGCATATTAGCCCTCAGTGATATTACTGCTGCAGGGCCCCTCTCCCCACTGTGTGCGCATCGGAGATCACTCCAATAGACACAGTGCTGGGTAAAAGCACTACAGTCAAGTAAGCAGTGACATTTTAAATTGCTATGTTGGCAAAAACTGGGAAACATGTGCCCAGAGGAGATAATACACCGAATTCACCCCGATAATGAATTCAATAAAACCTGAATGACAAGAAGGTCAAGGGATACTTTGATAGACTTCATTTTGAACAAAAATGTCTTGGCCTCTTTTAAATGCTCCGTCTTTTCAAACGAGTTTTAATTAACGTGTCAATCCTTTCGTTCTGCGATCGTTCAAATATTTGCGTTGAACTGCGAAGGGCTTTTGCATAGGTTTCGGTGCTTCCATAAAATGTGCGTGTTCATATTTGCAAAGTAAAAGCGTTTTATCATCACTCCAAAATGACTCATGAGTCGGGTAATGGCATTTTTTTCACAGAATTTGGAAATTGCTGATGTGCACATAAAACCAAAACCAGTTAAAACAGGCTTTTTTTTCTGCCACTGTGCTATTTTCTTCATAAACAACACAAAAAGACAACAACAACAAAACAAATAACCTCACAATTTATTTCACAATCCAGTCCTGATGTATTTACAGTATAACAGCTCCCAAACTTCCTGTCTGTCACTTCCTGTTTGCCAAATACACAGCATTAGTCTGGGTAAATCTTTCTCACTCAGGTTCAGAATAAAACTTTCTTCCGTTGCCTCAAAGAATAAGATCTCTTGCTTAAGCCGCCTTTTGTTTCCACCTCTCTGCTGATTCCACACACTTTATTTCTGCTGTTATTGGTTTAGCATTGAACCGGCAGCAGCAGGATGGAGCTGTACAGGCTGTTACAGCTTTGATCATGACAGTGTTGTGGACTCAGGTGATTCCTGATTTGGCTGAAGTGAAGAGTAACTTCATAAAAGTGATGATGAGAGGAAGAGGGGGATGGAGGGAGGAGTGATGAAAACGATGAGAAGCAGGAAGCGGAGAGCGTCTGAGCTGTGATGAGGAGGAAAAGGGAAAGTTGCCTTGAACGTGGGCAGATGCCGGCTGCGGTGCCAGCTGGCGGAGGGTGGGTCCACCTGTCTCTGGCTCTCCCTGTCTCCCTCCTCTCTGCTGTGGAGAAAGCAACAGATGGAGTCCGAAGGTTCTGCACTGGTCCCAGCGCCGCTTCCTCAGTCCAGCTCTGCCCCGCCCAGCCCTGATGGCCACGTGCCAGGAGAACATGGATTCCGCGCCCAGCCCCCAGACCTCCATCGCCACAAGGGTCAACTACTTTACAGAGTGGGGTCACCCAGCCACCTTCTTCTCCTCCAAACCCTCTGCTGCCTCCCTGTGGATGCAAGCGACAACTGCGTCTTCCACAGCTGAGTGAAGGAATTTCTCGTCTCAGCTCATCACGACACCACACTATCAGTCTTTAGGCTTCATCTAAGCTCATTTGTCATAAAGGGGGTTGGGGGAGAATCGAGGGAGAGGTGGCGAACCGGATATGTCGAACACATCCATGTTGTTGTCTGCTCTCCCTGAGGAGCGCTTTGGATGCACGTCGATGCACGAGCACTGTGTGGCAGCAGGAAAAGCAGAGGAGTGCAGTGCTACGGTGGCGAGGTTAAAGGGTTGTGTCAAACCCCCAAAGCACCGAGGTCCATCACAGAGGATCCCGGTGACCTTTGTGTCACCGCTTTTGTGATAAATCAATGCCGCAGGTTTCTGACGACTCACAGCGAGCTCATTAGGGGACCCTTTAAGCAGCGAGCCGCCCACCCCAGACCTCCTAATAATCTCTTTCTGTTTGTCTGTAATGATGCACACAGCTCTCTGAACGAGAGGCCGATTCAAATGAACAGGGAAAAACAGAAACTTCGGAATTGCCGTCCTTACATCAGCTCCCTCGGACCTCATATCTCGTCTTTGTTATCTCCCTGCAGATTCATAAATTCATGGCTGCTTGGGTTTGACCAGATATTTGTGGGTGTCTGGGTTCATTAGCGGTAGAGCTGCATCATGACTAAGGCCTCTCTCTCCAAAAGCAGCAGCATAACAGGGCTGTTTCTGCTCCCGGCAGCCGACGGTGCTCCCACAGGCGCCTTTAGTGCACATTAATGGATTCTCTGCTATTTCAGGAAGGAAGCTGTGGCTGTGGCAAACGCTTCCTCTCAGTGATAAAGAAATCAAACCGAATCCCAAGCTACTTATTGATAAATAACTGCCGTCTTGGATCTGGTGTTTCACAGTAAACAGTGGCTTTTCTTTCCCAGACAGTGACAGAGTGGACGGTTGAAACATGACCCCGGGGCCCACAGGGAGGAACGGTATTCCCTGTTCCCTGACAGCTCCGCGCGGTGTCACAGAGGTCAGGCGTAACTCACAGGAGGAAATAGACTCCGCGGTTTGTCGTATCCGCGTTTAGGTCTCTTTTATAGCCTTGTGTTATGGTGATGCGTCGATTTAATGGAAATTATCTGGAGATTTTCCCGGGCGCGTGAGAAGCGAAATGAGTTTTCCACAGAATTCAGCTGTGAAAATAGAAAGAGTGGAGGGAGGGATGCGTGAAGGCAGTCAGTCAAACGGTTTGGTATTATCCAGACTGACAAAGCTTCTCAATTATCACCGAACATGAAATGAATCTAAAGAGACCAATTTTCGCCAAATAATCAAGCCATTATCATTCATGACTCAATCACAGTGGAAATTACCAAGTCTCTGCTTGTGCCCAGCAGCAGTGAAGGGGGGGGGGGGGGGGGGGGGGACACGAGGAGACATGTGAGGAAACAAAAGGACAATAACGGAGCCCGAACCGGTTTGTGGCTCCGGAGGGACCGGCGTTCTTCACGTGCGTCACTGGGGTTTGGCCAGATATGGGCGCTCTGCCATACCTGAGTCTGATTGAGTGCAAATTAAATCTGGTTTCATCAGCGGAATGGAACAACGGAAGAATGAGGGGGGAAAAAAACATAAAAAAAACAATCTATTTGGAGGCAATATCAGTAAAGAAAAACACATCAAGAGAGAATTCAAGCTCCGTGTTCAGTCTGAGCTGAATGAGTGTGATGGGGTGAATCGAGAAAAAAAGCACCACCTTCCCACTTGTTTGTGCTTTGTCTTAATCATAAGGAGACTGAAACGTCGATGTGTGAGTGTTGGGGTCTGGTTTTAGTGGAGACGCGAGCGGCCCTGCATCAAACCTCCAAACTGGCTTTTGCTGGTCAGTTTCCAACACACAAACAGTGGAATAATCAAATCAGTGTTTTAGGAAAAAACACTTATTTCGTTGTTTTGCCAAGTGCTAAACGAGAAGATCGATAGCACTCGGACTGTATCTGTTTGTGGCTCACGACTGTTTCTTGGCTCGAAACTGCAGCGGCGTCTTAAAGTCTTGTCATCACTGGAGGATCGTTCCCGGCCAAAAACTGTCTGGCACACGAAGCTGGGCATCACCCGTAAACCCACAAAGAGTCATTTTTACATTTTGGCTCGGGTGGAGATGAGATGAGATGAGATGTGTTTGTGAGCTTCTGCTGTGGCACCAAAACATTTGAGAGAAACTAAACTAAACTGAACTGAGCGCAGGCTCCAACATGGACATTCAGGTAAAGGTGTGATGGTCTTGTCCACCAACATGGTGGGAAAGATAAGGGCGTCTCATCGGGACATGGCTGCTGGGTGGATCAAACCACGTCGAGAGCAGATATGAGAAGACAGACACATTGCAGTAAGACGCGTTTCATGATTTATAGACCTGGTTAGAAATATGAGGTGAAAATCAGTCATTTGGACAAAGCGATGGTTCGAGCGGCCTGGAGGACAAACAGGTATTGTCAGGTATGAATATGCTGTTTGGGTATAGTTTGTGGTGAGTGTGGCTGCAGTGTGGTTGCTGGTGTCAGCGTGGCTCTGATCAGCTGTTGGCGGGTGGACAAGCGGGCGGTCTGTCCCCACAGCGGCACCCCGGGTCCAAAGCCGGTTTGAAGTTTAATGATGCCAGCTGCCAGCTCCGCCAGGCTGTGAGCGCTAACGAGCTGGCACTGGCAGCGGCCTGGGCCACGGCGGCAGCACCTGGAAATGTAGCACACGTTTCAAGGGGGCGGAGCACCAGCGGGGCTGTGGAGGGGCCTGCTCGAGACCCGGGACAGCACCGAGAGGCCCCCCGTCTCTTTGAAGACTGCCCCAATTTCCATATTTCATCATACACTGCTGACTGACAAGGCCCAGCCAGATGTTCTATTTTCAGCTATTTAAATTTTGACCTGCTTTTCTACCATGGATGCAGAACAAGGAGAGAAAAAAATGTGATTCCATCAAAACACAGATGCCAAGGATGATGGAGTGAAGCCGGATCTGGCAGGTTTTATAACATCCTCACACAGAACTGAAAGAATCAACACACATGTTTGTTTGTTTTTTTTATCTTTTCATTATCTTAACTTTTATTTATCCTTCACATTCCATTACAGGCGTTTTGTTGACAGTCGACCGTCAGGGGTTCACTGTCTCACTCAAGGACGGTTTAACAACTATCACTGCTTGTTTCCGGGACCAAACCTGAGACCTTGTATTTATGAGACTGTCTCCAACCATCCAGCTGAATTTGCACCCAAAGTGAGTGATGCATGCTGGGAAACAGCACATAAAGCACGCTCGTACAGCCGGTCTGTCCCTGAGATAACGGGGGGGCGATTCATTTCTCCGGTGTTCCTCCTGAAACGCCGGTTAAATCGCTGCATCCCAACTCGATCCCTCATGCAAAAATACATCGACAGCCGTGACCTTTTTGTGCATCCGCTGCAAACGGCACTTCGTCATCCTGAGTGACCAGCGTCAAGGATCAATGTGGTGTTGTTGGAATAAAAGTTCCACGCTGCATCCTCTGTCTGATCCGTACGCCGGCGTCTGACCTTCATGGGCAACATGGAGAGAGGAGGAATGTGGGAGAAGAGGGAGGAGGGGGAAACAAAGGGGTGAGCAGCTGGGAGTGGAACTCAACATGGCAGAGGATTAGAGGCACTTTCGTGCATTATACTCAACACAGCACCCAGCAGGGGAGGAAGAGCATCTTCTCCCTACAATAACGCGCCTGTGTGGATATGACTGACTGGAAATAAAGAGATAATTGAGGGGTAACTGAGGCATTATAGATGTAAAAGAGGATGAGAGACGTCATGGTAACAGGTTTCTGTGTGTTTAGTGCACAGCTTAAATCTTATTATCCTCTGCATATTTACATATTACAGAATAAACGTGCATCTACGTGTGTAAAAAAGATATAAGTCATAATATGTGATTTTTTTTTTACATTTATGGCAAAAGCATCTTTTTTGTGTGCGCTCAAAGAAATATTACACTCTTAAATTAGTATCACAGTATCAAATGCTGGCAAAAGTTGCGTCTGGAAAAGATAAAATACAAAATTAATTCAGTGATATGATTATAAAAAGATGAAACCATGAATTCAAAATAGTTTATATTTATATCACAATTTAAATGCATTCGTTTTGACGCCTTTTCATTTGCATTAATGTTTGTGTTTTAATCGAGATCCTTTCTTGGCAGTGATTCAGGCACATTATAATTGGATATTCCTCCTTGCTGTTCATAGGGATAGACTATGACTATGATGATGCTTTGTTAGTATAAAATCTCTGCACATACCCCTCTTGGCTGCTGGTCTACCTGACCTTTGCTTTGACCTTTAGAAGAAAATCTGATCACCTTTTGCCTCCACACACATTATTTTCTGATTATTTTTTCATTGTTTTTGCTGCAGGTTGGCAGGAAATGGCTGAATTCATCAGAGGGGTCAGGGGTCACAAGGAGGAGGGTAAAGATGCAGGTCAGCCTGGCTCTACAGTTGTGTTCAGCCAGTGTCCTCAGGGAATTCACCAGCACAAAGCCATTTGACCTCTGAACCCTTCAGCTGTCTGTCAAAATGTTGACCCTCACTTCTGACTGCTATCTACCATGATGATTAGAAAAGCTCCACAACCAATAACAATGAACCAGACAGCGGCTGCTCATCTTTAATGTCAAGCAACCAAACATTATACGTGTTAATAAAATCAATTTTCTCTGCAGCACTATTCTCAGCATCTCTGAAACCAAACAAAAATAAACAACAACAACATACAACGCAGGCAAAAAAAATCACAGCGGCACAAATGTTGGACCTTATAAAACGTTTGCACTTATTTGGCCGCGTTCGCTTAAAATAATTCACTGTAGCAGTAAGGCAAAAGCTACCAGTGATTGCAGAGCAGCCACACAGCATGCCACTTATTTTCATTTTGCCTCCATTCTCTGAAAATAACTGTACTTGTGGAAATAAAGGCACATTTTTGTGCTCCTTCCCTTTCCAATAACGTATCCGAAGCGATTGTTGTTTTGACGTGGGGTGAGCCAGAGCTCAGAGTGCTCCGAGGGAACAAGGTGAATATGCTGAAACAATAGAAATGCTCCAAAAATGAAGCAGTTACGTGCTGTGCCACAAGTTAATTTTCCTTTCCCCAGATGAAAAAAGAGACAAAGAGCGCGAGAGATGCACATGTTGAGCATTAAAGCCCTGAAGAGACCGGGCCAAGGTGCAGACGTGGGCTTCTGTTCAAATATGAAGGTCTCCTTGACATTTTCTGTGCCGAGTTGGCTGCTCATCCTTGTCACATTTCTTCAAACTGCAGATAGAGAAGCACGACCTGTTGACATTTACAGACTCATCTGGTTGAGAGCGATGGCATTCTGTAAGGAGAAACACCTCCAAATGTCCCACCGCTCAGTGTCGCACGTGACCATGTTATTGCTTTAAACAAACAGCGGCCAGCCTCAGCGAGGAGATGTTTTATCTCACTCTTCTTTTCAAAGTCTGTGACTATGTTATCTTCTTAAAGGGTGTAAAGGAAAACAGCGCTGGTCAGCTTAATCAGGCTAAACTGGACTAAATAATGGTGAGGTTTAATCACCGCATCTTTGGGGGTCCCATAGTTGCCACCAGAGGGAGCCTACAGTTCAAATATGACCAGGACAAAGTCTGCCCCCACTATACATAGACCTCTGAATAGTAGCCAAGAATCTTATATGGCGCATAGCTTAGCAGCAGGAAAAAGGTGAAATGAGGTAAAGGCAAAACACAAACAGAAACAGCAGTCTGTATTGCTGGTGTTTTCTTAAGTCTCAATAAATGAAAACAAAGTGCCCACAAATAAAACAATGAATGACCCCAGTACTTTTCTCTGTATAGAGGAGAAAAGACTTTATTGAGAGACACTGAAGTTGAGAAACAAGAGACGAAAATTCCAAAAAAGCAGATGACACGTAATGAGGAAATTAAATATGATTCATTGTGCGGGTTTAGCCTCTGCATCCCTCAGGTTCCCAAATAAAGTCCACAACAGGGCTGTGCGGATCATCTCATCTTTGTGCTTTTGGTCCAGCAAATATGATCTTTAGAAATCAGGACGATCCTTCTTCAGCTTGCTGTAGTCCATGCCGACAGCGAAAAACTGACAATACAAAAATAAAATTAGCTCAAGAGCAAACAGATATTTCACATATGGACACTGTTGGGGGAAAAAAAAAAGAGTCAGTCCCGGCTACCTGGCCCAGCATATTACCACACTTACCTCCCATGATCCGCAAACATTACATTTTCAGATTATTTAAATTTTAAAAACATAATTTTGAAGTAAATCTCAATTATAACATGACAAGGCTAATGACTTTATCAGATTTGTTACAGCAATACAGTGTTAACCAGATTATGCCATTTGATTAATCCAACTGAAGGGTAGGGAGTAATCCATGGCTCAGTAACAAGTCTGGCAAAGATCCACAATATCATCCCTAAATATATCCACCTTCTGTGAAGGAAATACTGCAGGCAAAGCTGTAACATGACTTTTACTCGATGTTACTGAGACACACCTTGTACTGATCATTTGGGCCCAGTTTGTTCCAGGGCTCTGGGTTGTTTTTGCGATCCCAGCTGCAGAGGAGAGAACAAATGCACATTGTAAAAGACGCTGCAGAGACACAAGTATTTGCATGTGTATCACGGTAACTGAACTGAATCCTAACATGTATGCACATAAAGAGGAACCAAATGAAAAGTAAGAGAGGGTTGTATGTGTAGTGACTGGAGTCAGTACCAGACGTCAGGGTTTCTCACGGCCAGACGTGTCAGGTACATCATGGACATGGTTACTCCTCCACCGATGAAGATGAAGAGGGGGATGAGCTGAAGGTGACAGACAGGAAGGTCAAACGACTTCACAGACTTCAGTTTAAACAGCTACAGCACTGACAAAACTACTTTAAAAAACACGTTTGTCATTCATTAAACATATCAAACAATACCCCAACTCACTGTGCTTCAAATCATTCCAACCTGCCACCAGTTATATTTACAGTTAAACATTAACTTAGACACGAAACTTGCTAACGTTAGCCAGTCAGTTAGCATTTGCTACTTCGGGTGCAGCAGACGCTCCTTCGAGAAACCAACAGCTTCTGTCTTGTGGGAGTGAAAACGTGACCCGATGTGCCTCCAAACATCAACTGCCAAAAGCATGGGGACGTGTTGAGTTGGTAAAAATGTGCAGCCAGTTGTTGATTGAGACCGTTGTTGATTTAAATAAACGACTGAATAAACATCTCTCTACATTGAATATAATTTCCCAACGCCATAGTGGTAACTTACCAGTGCTAACTAGTTTAGCTTAGCCTAGATAGCCCCTAAACGCTAAGCTAGGTTAGCCGCAAAAAATAACAGACCCCCGAGTTAAATAAATCCACACAAAGTGAGTCTTTGCTGAATATAAGCAGGCTGCACTTACAGCTGGGTGATTCCGAAGCTGTTTTCGGACTGTAGCGATCATTTTCGCCGTCTGTAACGGACGATTTATCGCAGTTTGTACGAAAATAAACAGATTAGCGAGTCTCGCCAAAACCGTGCGCTATTTAATCTGGCGGAAGAAAGGCCAAGGAAATACAAGTAGGATGTTCCAGATACTGCCTGAACCACAGAAAAGCAAAAAATACCTATTTTTATTCATGTGTGCACTGTGTAGCGTACATCTGTTATCCAGAGTTCTGTAAATAAATGAATAATATCGTATGGTTTTATCAATATGCGGCTGTGTCGCCGCAGCCTTCATTTTTATACGGTGTTTTGGTCTGGCAAAATCGAACTATTACCACAGTTACATGTTTTTAACCCAAAACCAAAAACCGAGTATTTACACCGAGTAAATGCGTAACTTTGTGTGTAATTTTATCAAGTGTAATATTCTACCAGTGTTTTTAAAATATATGCATACGGTATATATAGTCATGTGTGTGTTTAATCCTGGATTACGTACTGTTGCTATCTCGGACAATTATAGTACGTTTTGTTAAATGTAATGGATATCCTAAGTGTAATATATATATATATTTCATCCAAAATGCCTACATTTAATTTAAGACACACGTTAACAGTTAACAGTTAAAGACGTATGTATTTAACTCGTAATGTGCGTGACATGGTGGCCAGGACTTTCCAGCCGTACCAGTTAGGTGAACTGTGTTTAAATTATTGTGCCAGAGGGAGGCGCTGTTTCCCCAGACTAAATGGAAAAAACATTTACGTTGAAGAAAGCTTTATTTTTCAGTTAGATCTGTGCTCTGCATTATTCTTCCCTGTATTAAGAGCTATCTCTGGATTTTGGTTTTTGTCTTTGAAGATGTTTCACCTCTCATCCAAGAGGCTTCATCAGTTCATACTCGCTTGACTAGGCTGGGACTAATCAAAGACAAAAACCAAAAAATCCATTTGCGTTCGCTTCAATTTCCTCGAGATAACTACGACCTGGATGAATGAGAATATTCACAGGTCTGTATTAAGAGCTGTTTTCCCTCCATTGCTTCATGAGGCCCATTTTGTGGGGAGTTATATAAGGGGTCTTATGAGGATGATAATAATAATAATAATAATGATGATGATGATGATGAATTGATAGAAAGGAAGTCATCTAAATAAAGAGAAAATGACCATGAAATATCACAATTTCCCTTTTATGGCAAGTTATTTCCAATTTGTAGAAAATAAAAATAAAAACAATTTTATATTACGATTGGACATAACACAACAGGCTACATACAATCATTCATATTATAATAAATGGCATTATACTTGGCCAATCATTTGCCAAGAACTACATGATGATGAAGGAACAACATGTAAACTAAACTTTATTTGTTGGTGAGTTCAAGACTTGTTCAAGACAGTGCTGAACTGTGAGGCTTTGTTTGGTTCAACTGCTTGGTTCACTATCCAAGGCCGGAGAGTTGGTTTCAGAGACAGTAAGGATTTGTCGAAATACAGCATTTTCAAATGCAACTTTATGCGAGTCCAGATTACTCCACAAAACTGTAGTAGCTTGTGGTGAAACAAATGTTAATTGCTTATCACATCTCAATCAGAAATTGATCCCAAGTTCTTTACAGTATATCAACAGTACACAACAGACGCTGGAGTTGAAAATTACAATGACTCTCCTCTAGATACAGTTAAGTTAAAAATCTGACTGTACTTAAACAAATTGTAGGCACATACAGTATGCCTGTACACAATGTCTTATGAAAATAAGATACTGGCTATAAAGTGTTTGCATTTCCTCTGCAATGTTTCTGTCTCTCTGTATTCCAGATGTTTAGTTTGATGTCCTCTTAGGGTTCTTGCCAAACTTAGCATCAAGTCCAAGACCTAAAGTGAGAAAGCCAAACATGTGATTAAGGGGCAATGTGAAGTCAGCCATTCAAGAGATACCATTTTAGTCCCAGGAGTTCTCAACAGAATTTGTTTCACATTTAAAAACAACGTGAAAATATGAGCACTATGGTATCTGCTCTATGTCAGCATTAAATTTACTGGCTCCCCTACAGCAATACATGCATAAATAACCTGTCAACCAAATGGTTTGCGTGGGAAGCCTTAGTAATCCCCAACTGGAACTAATTATTTGTTATAGCAAACAGATACAGTGTTTGGCTTGAGCTACAGAACTAGATGGAATCGGCTTTGGTTTTGTAAGTAATTAATATTGTTATAATCTATCACCAATTTCACAGTGATACACAGCACGCTAGGAGTAAAGGTAGAACAGAGAGTGATAAACCAGAGGTAACTCTCACCAAGGAAAACTAGGATGGCGCCAGTCCACTGCATGCTGCTCATCCTGTTGCCAAACAGAAGAACCGAGCCAAGGATTGTGAAAAACTTCCTTGTGGTGGTAATGATGGAGCAGGTCAGAGGCCCAAAATACACCACCGTCATAAAGATGAAGGTCTAGTAAAGGATCGAGAATATATTCAAACAATGTAATTTCAATGAACAGTGACATCAATCTGGTCCTTCTCTCAGAGTGAAAGTGATGGTGATGAATGACCGTGGTCCAGTAACACAGCCTAATACTACATAGTGCCCTACAGAACCTAATCACAGAAAACAAAACTAATAAGGCAATGTTCTCAGAAAACATCATTCAATCCATCCACTCACCTGCCCTAAAGCACTGGTCAGTCCGAACAGAAGAATATTGTAGAAGATGCTGGGGTGCCGTTCAGTAAAACTCAGGAACTCCCATACCTCGCCTGTCCAAAACACAACTGAGAGCAAAGAAAGAAAATAACATGAATGTCACTGGGGAAAAAACATAACTCAGTCATTTATAATGATGTCACCCTTTTCTATCTTGGTTACCTTGACATTGATGTGCTGGAAAAATTATATTTTAGTGTTTATACTCTGAGCACGTAGCACCTCCAAGTGGTTTAACAGAGTAATAACAGTCATGTAAGATTATGTGGAGGAGTCACGGACATTTAGGAATATGGAAGAGTGCCTTAATATCTTTCATGTTTTCATATATCAAATTGAAGTGTAAGTGTTTCACATTTTCTATATGATCCACATACATACGGTAGCTGTTACTGACTTTTATTGGGGGTGAGGGCTACTTTACACATTAGAATTGCTTTTAGATTTATTAATTTATCAAAACTGATAAAAAATCAAAACTGATAATGACATAACACAGACAGCCACGTTACAATTCAGCTCTTCATACAAAAGCAATTAATGCTAATGTAATATTTAAACATTTGCCTTCATAATTTTCTAAGAATTATACACAGTCTGTGTTTCATATTGCAGTACCTTGGCAGTACGCAATCATATCAAGGTGATTTTTCTCATTAGGCGTTTCCTTCCATGCTGCAGCTGTGCCAGTCAGTGGATTGGCGTGATGTCGTTTTGGATGGAGTAAAGCACTTGATGCTGCTACCACACACTCACTCCTCTTTGATTAGACAACAGTTTGGCAGAGACTACTCACCTATTCCCAGCACCAGAGTGGACCACATGTTGATGTTTAGCATCATGTGGTTGGCACTTGCCTGGAAGCGAGCCCGTATGTGATCCTGGGTTACACCAGTCAAACCATCCAATGTCAAAGAGACCAGCTATGACACACCAGAACACAACATCCCAGCATGAGACAAATGGCAAAGAAATGCTACAGTAACCATGGATACAGTAAGAACACGCAAAAGAATCTCAAACAAATGAAAACACACGTGATCCAAGTGAAATGAATGTACTACTGTATATATCCTTTGTTAACTCACCAGCAGAATCTCTCCAAAGCCAAAAACATGGTCATCTGCTGCAGCTGAGCTTTTGTTGGGTTTGTAGAGGAATAGAGCAACACCACCCACAATCAGCAGTACACACAGGTACTTAGCCAGTGGGTACTTCTTCCTCAGAATTGTAACTCCAAGGATCATTACTAGAAAAACACACCAAAGGCATGATGGATCACTTTTAAACACAAGGATCTGTGTTAACGTGTCGTTGGTGTGAGCTAATCTCCCCCTAGATACAATGTCTGGCCTTCATCCTTGAGAATGGACCATATGGAATGAGACATATGTATGTGTGCGTAAGAACAGATAACAAGCTGTGAGTGGAGACACATAAGCTTCATGCAGAAACATACTCTATCCTGTCACATCGCTGCTGTAACCATTACTCCACACATTTAAAACTAACTACTTTACTCCGTTCAAGGCCACGCCAGAAAGATACCAGATACTGTATCTTTTTTGTCCTGTACCATACACATGTGGCAATAAACCATTGCACGAAGCAAGTCTAACCTACCGTGTTAAAGTCATTAAACAAAAAGGTAAACAAAGGAAGCTTTGGTAAACAAACGGTGGCTGCGGTATGGTGGTTATGTGCAGCATGCAAGATGCAAAAGCATGATAATCCTAACATCATATTTACCTGGTATGGGCTTGCAGGATTTTCCTAGTACCTATCAAATGAAGAACATGAGTTTCCAATGATGATAGCGTCAACAGATATTAAGGAAAAATCCCAAAATCACTTTAGCTAATTAGCTAACTTAACTACCTAACTACCTAACTAACTACCCAACTAACTAACTAACTAACTAACTAACTAACATTGCTCCGTGGGTCAAGGGCAGACTCACCTGGGTGGGATAGTTAACATACTGAAGGGCAGAGTTACTGGACACCATGGCTCCGAGATAAGAGAGGGAACACAGTACATAGAGCCAACTCTTAGTGTGATCCTGTGTGGAGCTTTCAAAAAGCTGGATCACTAAAGATAAAGAAAAAAAAATCAACAACCTAAGACATCATTTTTGTTTTGTTTTGATTGTTTTTTAGTCTCCTCTGCACAGTGCATACTCACAGATCTTAGCAAAGAGTGAATTGATAATGCACTGGATGAACACCAATGTCCGGGCAAATCTGAACTTCTCCTTCTTCTCCCCTTGACCATATTCACCACGGGTGCTGGAAAAGTCAAAGAAACAACACAATAATGAATGAATAAATGAACAGTTCACAGAAAATCTGAAACTGGTCAGGTTTAAGCTTGGAGAAGTTCAGTCAGTCTCCAAGGTGTGAAAAGCTCTTTATCAAAAAAAGAGGCCATTGTGCATTACATTTAATTAAACAATTTTAGGGTGGGGTGGTCATGGAGTATGATTTCAAATGTCGCTACAAGCTAAAAAAAAAAAAAAAAACCCAAAAAAACACAAAAAAATGAAAAAGAGACAAAAAAGGGGGGAAAAAAAAAAAGGGGGGGGATAGAAAACACTGTAACCATTACTCCACACATTTAAAACTAACTACTTTACTCCGTTCAAGGCCACGCCAGAAAGATACCAGATACTGTATCTTTTTTGTCCTGTACCATACACATGTGGCAATAAACCATTGCACGAAGCAAGTCTAACCTACCGTGTTAAAGTCATTAAACAAAAAGGTAAACAAAGGAAGCTTTGGTAAACAAACGGTGGCTGCGGTATGGTGGTTATGTGCAGCATGCAAGATGCAAAAGCATGATAATCCTAACATCATATTTACCTGGTATGGGCTTGCAGGATTTTCCTAGTACCTATCAAATGAAAAACATGAGTTTCCAATGATGATAGCGTCAACAGATATTAAGGAAAAATCCCAAAATCACTTTAGCTAACTAGCTAACTTAACTACCTAACTAACTACCCAACTAACTAACTAACTAACTAACTAACTAACATTGCTCCGTGGGTCAAGGGCAGACTCACCTGGGTGGGATAGTTAACATACTGAAGGGCAGAGTTACTGGACACCATGGCTCCAAGATAAGAGAGGGAACACAGTACATAGAGCCAACTCTTAGTGTGATCCTGTGTGGAGCTTTCAAAAAGCTGGATCACTAAAGATAAAGAAAAAAAAAAAATCAACAACCTAAGACATCATTTTTGTTTTGTTTTGATTGTTTTTCAGTCTCCTCTGCACAGTGCATACTCACAGATCTTAGCAAAGAGTGAATTGATAATGCACTGGATGAACACCAATGTCCGGGCGAATCTGAACTTCTCCTTCTTCTCCCCTTGACCATATTCACCGCGGGTGCTGGAAAAGTCAAAGAAACAACACAATAATGAATGAATAAATGAACAGTTCACAGAAAATCAGAAACTTTAAGCTTGGAGAAGTTCAGTCAGTCTCCAAGGTGTGAAAAGCCCTTTATCAAAAAAGAGGCCATTGTGCATTACATTTAATTAAACAATTTTAGGGTGGGGTGGTCATGGAGTATGATTTCAAATGTCGCTACAAGCTAAAAAAAAAAAGCTGTTTCACCAGACAAACCAGTTTGAAGACAGATAAGATTCTCCTCGAATCAGGATTATACCAGGTGAACCATGCCTCAGTATTTTCTATGCTAATTTAATAACCATTACGACTTTCTCCTTCGTTTTAAATGTATTGAATCAAATTGTAAACAAAATGTTTGTAAGAGACATAAATATGTATTCCGTTATGGTGACGAGAATGATGACGCGGAAGTAGGAGGGCCGAAACGAGGTTAGCATTATGTCACCCATCTAAAAATCTATCGATTCAAAGTCGATAAAACGAATAGTATTAAACAAAAAGCAGAGTTCAAACTGTTAATTAAAATCTAGTTTGAATTAAGGATGATGACACATTCTCGAGGAGCAAATTTAACATGCAAGCAAGCAAACATTAAATTGGAAGGATTTTGAATGGACTCTGGCACTGGACAGAGCTGTTACGTGAGCTAGCTGTTACTTACATTGTCTCTTGTAATATTCCGTAATAAAAGTAGCACACAAAGACTCCGAGGAAGCAAACCATGAACCGTATCCGGACATTGTCCCACAGTGAAGCGGATTTCCCTGCTCCTTTCCCCGCAGCCATGCTGACGTCCACCAGCCCGGGTATGGAAACCGACACCGCTCCGCTCCCCGCTCCCCTCACACCGACGTCCCGCTCCACTATCGCCGATGTCACGAACCCGGAAATGGTGCTCCTGTTTTTCCCGTAGCTGCCAACTTAGTGGCAGCTGAAGGTTTTGGCGACAGAGTCCCAATCCCTCTTGTGCAAACGAGTGTTATAGCCAAAGGCTGCTAACTGTATCTTGAACTGTCAGGAAATATTAAGTCATTATTGTGTATTTTGTGTCCGCCTGGCTCCGACAGTTCAACTACCTGCTCCTACCTGGCAGCTGTAACATCAACAGCATCAGCATCACACCCACACATGTAAACAAACTACTAGGAGACAAAACTCCGTATCCGCATACGGAAATCCAATGTATATTTAAAGAGAATTAGCGTCAGGAAAATGGGTTTCGAGAAAGGACCCGAGGGTGTCAGGAGATACGCCTGAGCCGCTGGGCTTGGATTTGTCAGAATAATAAAAAAACAAACGAATCTTGCTGCGGTTACTGCAAACGCGTCTACCTAATGTGAACATAAGCTACAAGAAATGCTAATTGTTTTTCAGCTAAAACTTGTCGCTGAGTCAGTGTTTTGTAATAAAGCAGCTTAAAAGCCTACTGCTGAAAACATGCGGTCCTTCCTGGAAAATGTCGCGTACTCGGATGTGGATTTAATTAATTGGTCCATGTAATGCAACAGAGATAGATCCCGGCCAATCAGAAAGAAGATTTGGGTGACGGTGAAAAAAGAGGAGGTGCTTCGATTTAAAAACCACAAATCCACGTGTCAATTAGACGCAACAAAATAAAAATCAAGAATTGCATCACAGGACATTTTTAAACGCCCAGGAAATTTGAATATTTTATTTTTTTAATGACAGTGACAGCGCACACACAATTTTAACTCCTACCATTAAAAGGTAAAATGTATGGTGCATAATCAGGTCTGAGAAACCACAGAGCAGCTACGAATCGACCATTACCATCCGATAAGGCAGATAATCTAGATTTTTTTTAATGCATGCTGTGTTCTGATTATCACCGTTGCATGGAATAATGCACCAGTGTTTCATCTGTTTGAACAATAATTCAAAAAGAGGGAATAGTCTTCTACAACATCACATGAATGTTGCAAAACTATCACTCTGTGGCCTGATTCACAAGGTCTAACTGGGCTCAGACTGAACATAAACGCAGTTTGACCCACACTTCCAAAATCTTCAAAAACAGTGTGGTAAGAACAATGCCCACTGTAGGCAAGTAAAGCTAATCAAACACCCATCCCTGCTTGTAATCCACTGACGTAAACACAGAAATATAAGTTGGTTTCTTTAGTGAAAACAAAAACAGTATCACCAGCCTTATTACAAAGATACAAAAATATATATCTTGCTAGAAATACATTTGTAGAAAAGAAGACGTCTTCCATCAGTCAAAAATGTGAAAAGTCTTTGAAATGGAGCAGGAACTTCATCTAAACAGTAAATGATAGTGAAAATGTTATACTCATATCGACACGTGATCTAAGTGCTTGGAATTTTCACTCTGAATCCTAATTCACTTATAAAAATCATCCCAGCGGACAGCAGTCTTTGTCTGTTGACACATATCGCCATTCGGTAGCATTTACAGAATGTAAAGTCCTGTCATAAAATCCATAGCTCATATAGAGAAAGACAAGAACAATTCAAGTGCTCATGTAAAGTAAATATCGGCTGAGTCCAAACATCCTGCAGTTGGAAATAATCAGCAAAGCAGCCAGAGTTTCTGGGCAAATCTTATTCTACAGTATGAACGAAACAAATACTGAGTCACAACATCACTTAATTTGATCACAGTGATCATGGCATGTTATCCAGTCCGGTTATGCCCCATGTAAAACACATCCAATTTCTCCAGGTCCTGGCTGTGCAGGGTGGCTTAGTTAACAGTCTGAGCTAATCCGCTCAGATATCCACCTACTGCATGCCTAAATGCCTGGTTGGAGAGGCTTGACCTGGGCAGCCAGTGACAGGAGACACTGACAGACCCCGGAAAAGAAGGTCCATGGACGGCAGGAGGGGCTTCAGAAGACTAACAGGGCAGAAAGCAGAGCCTCCATGGGGAGTAAAGTTCACTTTATTGGGGTCGGGGCAGGATGGTTGGAGCAGAGGCTCATCCTGGCAAGCAGACCTGGAGATAAAGGAATAAAGAGAGGGTTATTGGGTCGAGCGTATTAAGACGCTGACGCCGTGAGAGCTGCACTATTCCATTATTGTTTACAATTTACGCAAACTGCTTACTCAGATACAGTATATTCTTACCTATTCTTATTTAGCTCTGTAGCTCTTTATCTTAGAATGTATATAATATCCTATACATTACGCTCTGTCCATAATGGGATACTTACATTGCTTCCTCGCATACTCGGACTCGCTCGCAGCCTTCAGGTGGTTCTCGTTGAAAGGAGTAGGTTTTGTTGGGCCGGGGTGAGGAGGAGCAGGGCTGCAGCAGAGGTGGTTCCAGTGCAAATGAAGGAAGCATTGTAGATGGAGAGGAACAGAGGGTCTCACAGTCCACTGGCACTGTACACAGAGTCAGAAACATCCCACAAGTGTTTTAAATGATTACTAACACCAATACAGAACTAATGAGAATCTCCAAATAAATTCTAATGCAAAACTGTCTAACCTGGCTCTCCCATAGGACTGGGAGACTGTGATGGTGACAACAGCAGCGGGTTCAAGGAATGAGGGGAATTTGACGGCGACAGAAGCGATGGATCAAGAGGACAGGGGGACGGACATGGAGAGAGGAGAGAAGGATCCAGAGGTCCAGGAGAGGGCTCACTCTGAGAGCCGCTGCTGCATCTCTGCGCAGGGACAGGAGCCCTGTGGCCATCAGGGATGTCCAAAATCTGTAACATCCAGGTAACATCAAATACTGGGATCAGGCAGTGTAGCTCGAGAAACAAAACAACAGCGTGAGGGAAGGAATGCTGGTGGTATGCACAGCTGCTGCGACCTGACCTCATGCTGATCCTCAGGTTTCTCAGAGACAAACACCTCCTCCAGCTCCAGGTTAAGGCCTTCAACACTTCGTCGCAGTCGCGGGGCGAGTCTGTTCAGCGGCATCAGGGGCATTGTCTGAAGAAGAACACGTCAAATACAGCAAATCCTCAGCTTGTTTGTGCATTTTTTCGGTAACTGTGTTTCTTTATTTCCACCGACTTTTCTTTCAGACTTTTCTTTTGGTGTCTGCTCAACGGTGTCGGCGCCGTTTGAATGATACAATAAGATATTCTGGTTTCAAATTGTCTCTCTGTGACAGCATGCCAGTAACACAGGAGCCTTGATGACAGCAGTACCTAAGAAAAGCACCAGTGTGTTTTTTTATATCCCTGTTACCACACTCTGACTGGTTGGCCATTTAAAACCCACTTAGGATCTATAGTACTAATGTAAATTTTTCCATATGTGTCTTTAACCCAGTTATTCCCAAAGGGACAAAAAGCAGAGTGATACCTGAGTGATGCCTGCCGCATGACCTGCTGGCAGGGGGGAGTGTGGGGGCTCATTACCCACTGAGGGAAGGGCATGGCGGGAGCGCTTCTGCAACTGGTGCCTCAGCTTGGCCACCTGAGGGCAGTGTGGAGAGAAAAAGTGAGACCCATTCATTCTGAAAAAGGAGAGGTGACTCGTTTTGCCCTACAGGGCCGCTAAAGTGTCATGCTATCAGTTGGAGGCTGCAGAGTGAAGGGCTTGAATACGAGCGAGAAAGCGATCGGATCAATGACCTGCTGTTATGAAGTGAAATACTTGCCTCCCTCAGATGCTCTGCACTGCCCCAAGACGCCGATCGCTTGTGTCCGCCAACGCGCCGCCTGCCCTGGGTCTCCTCTGCCCAGGAACTTGGAGTCTAAAAAGTGTGGTAAACTTAAAGTTTGGTGTTTTTTTGTTTTTTTTAATCATACATTTGATTGCCATGGTAAAGTCTGGCAGGATTTGACATTTGGACGGTTTCTCTGTATTTTCCGTTAGACCCAGTGAAGTGCAATCAACACAACAACTTCAGTGAACAACTGTGAACTGGAGTCGCACAGCTGTCTTGCACACCTGCCCCACAACAGCTGTACAGAGGAAGGCAATGAAAAAAAGCAGCCCGAGCTGCAAAACAGCTCCACTTCCACACACACATGCACACACACACACACACACAAAACACCAAACCACATCGTTTTTAAGACTATAAATACAGCGTAACTATCAACACCTCAGTGCACTTAACTCACATTATCACTTATACACTTTAACTGTCAATTGGAAAACAACACATATATACATACATACATACATACAAACATAAATACATACATACGAAACAGAGACTTTTTGTTAACTTTGTAAGTCACAACTCTACAGCCCCCTAGTTCCAATCTGTACCGATTTCTTCACACTGACTCTCGATCTTCTAGCGGTGGGAGCCTGGCTGACCGCCGCTGGCTGATGGCTGGGTGCAGACGACTGGAAATTCATCATCACCAGGTGAAACTCGGGTTCAGTTGACCAACGGGGTCATATACACGACAGGTCTGGTGCGTCCACCGCCTCTTCAGAGTCAACTGCTTCACGCACACGCAAACAATCTGACCCGCTCGCTAGTGTCCATGACATTTCATGGGGCAGCTAACATCACGCACTGGGGCATGTTCTTTATGGGTCGGCCCCAAAGCTCAGAGCAATCTCACTGGGGCCACGGCTGACCGAGGGGAAAACACAGACGTCATGTTCTGCTGCGTCCAGTCAACTCACACGCAGCCCATCGGCCAGGCTAAATAAGTCAGAATGCAGCATGAGTCAGTCATACACCGCCGTCAGTGTCGAGTTACAGCTGCCACCTCCCCATAATCCAGCACCGACAGCCCCACCCTGCCCAAAAAAACACGACCAGGGGTATCATGGGACACAAATCTATAAAAAGACTGAAAGGTAGCAGGGCATTTGGTCTGCCACTGTCTCCAAATTGGGTGATTCATTAATGTTTACCAAATCCCTGCTTGCAGTATAAACACAACAGAAAACAGAGCTACATCCTGTATGTATATTTTGTATTAATGATTTACATATATTTTGAGTGATATCAGTTAAATAGATCAAAGTAAATGTTGAAACTGCCTGGTTTGTGCTACCAACGGTTGACAGGGCAAAGATATTCCATTTAGAGTCACATGAATCCTCATCTACAAACACAGAGTTTTAATTTCTACACATCTGTTGAACACGCTGCAATGACATTTCCTACAGGAACGGATTCACCTAAAAGTTTATGCTAACGTCCCCTTTTACTTTAATTTGTGGTACACTCCGGCTGTTCTTTAAATTTGAACTGGACCAATACTTTGGTCTATGATCAAATATCGACAAAATCCAATTCCCGCTGGTCAAAACTGTACTAAGCTCAACGGAATCAAATACTAACACACAAAAAAGCCTGTTGTATCATTCAAAGTGATGTAGCAGTGAGGGTGGCGAACGGAGCTGCTGGGTGGCGTGGTGGGGTGCATGTGAGTGTGTGTGGCTGAGCAGAGTGCTGGGGGATGGGGTGTCTGTATAATGAGGTCAGGCGGGGTCTGCTCCTCACAATGGAGCCAAGGGGGGGTTCGTTTGGGTTTTAACTGTGTCAGGACTGAAGACGAAGCTCCGGAGCTTGGTGATGTTCGTCAGGGCTTTGTGTACTAGTTAGGAGCAGATACAGTCCCTGGTGTGTGTGTGTGTGCAGTGTGTGTGTGTGGGGGTTGCAGACCTTAAGAAGAAGAACAAAAACGACTATTTCCAGTTGGCTGCCTTCTACTTGCAGCGTGGAACTGGAACCACCAGACACCTGCAGTGCAGACATCAGATATCGGGTGCACGACGGAAAACCGAAACACGGAGGAGAAGCTGAGCAGAGAAACGCTCACTGTCTAATCTGTCTAAAACTAATTCTCTGCAACAAGCAGCAACAGGTTGTATTTGTACTTACACCACCAGTCGCACTGGTATAACAGACTGTCACGAACCCAGACCCGGCCTCGTTTGACTGCAGTTATTACACCCAACTACTACAACCCCACATCATTTGACAGTGCTGTGATATATTGACGTTCACCTGTGTGGCTTTGTCGTTGGCGCAGGTAACAGCCATGCTCTCCGCCTCTTTGGGCCACTGTCCCTGCAGATAGGGTCCAACAATGGCGTCTAAGGAGAGAGTTCTGCGGATGGTGGGTTTCGGGGGACGGGCGGCTGTCCTGTCAGCTACTGGGAACAGACGTGAAACACATTAAGTCAGTTAGCATGTCAGGGTTGTGTAAGCCTTCGCTCAGGACATGTCGAAACTACGTCGGTCTCATAAAAGTAATTGAAACCTGCGCCTGTGTGATCATATTTAGCCGGGAGTAACAGTACATGTGATTTGTGTGTGTGTGTGTGTGTGTGTGTGTGTGTGGACAAACTCTCTTTAGGAGGCTAAATAGTATTTTCAAGTCACTGGTAGTTGTTCACAAAATTGCTCCCAGGCTTCCTCCCCACCATTATTCATGCCGTGTGCACACAGTTGTGTGTGTTTGAGAGTGTGTGTACGTTGGCAGCTCATTGTAATCTCTGGCAGGTGTGGACCATGCCTTTGACCTGGAGCGACGCCATCCAACTGCACATCCAACTGCACAACAGTCGCCACAGGCTATTAGTATATCTACAACCAAACTAAACGCGCGCAAACACACACACATACACATTCTTGTCTTTCTATCATGGTGGGGACAATCCTAGACACAAAGCATTCCCAAACCACCCTAACCATAAACATAACAAACAAACACTTCCCCACAACATAACCTAAACCCTAGCCTACATCACTCATGTAGAGGTTTTGTGTGTGTGTGTGTTGCGAGGGCTGACCAAAATGTCCACACAATGGTTTTGAACCACAATTTGTCATTTATTCTATAGGAAGACATGTGCACACACACACACACACACACATGTTGTTGTTGAGTATGTCGTCATCAGCCAAAGCTGCAGGGCAGACAGGATGTGTAAATAAACACCACTACATGCAGATGTGACTTTTCATGGACTGGGCTGAAGAACAACACAGCCACAGTAAAACAAAGAGGCCTTTAAATCTGGTGCTGTGTTAGCATGAAGCGTGCAGCAGAGACCCCACAGGTCAGAGTGCAGGGGGGGGCGACTGAGTGTCCAAATAACATTATGAGAAGAGTGGTATGTTCCACGGTTAGCAGGCCTCATCGCTGACCTAGCTTTCTCATACCACGATGTTACTGTGTTTGTAAAAGTCCAAATAAAACGGAGGGCTGGTTTTAATCACGTTAGTCGGACTGAATCGATTTATTATTCCACTAAGCACGAGAGGCATGTTTATTTCATCTGAATAGCATCGACTGTAGTCATCACATCAAGACGACAGACAGGCTTCCTGCTCTTTCACAACATGTGCTGCAAAGAGTTTGCATCTATGTCAACGCACGTTCATCGATATTAAACCGCATCAAGTTCATCAAGACCCAAACTTCCTCTCTCACTTTGTGAATACCAGGCAGTGATTAATAAACATCCCGATGTTTTAACTTCCTGTTCATTCTGTCCATCAGCCAATTAGTTGACCTGACAATAGAACACCCACCAACCACATCACAACAGTTTATCAAAGTTCAGAATAAACAGAAACTGGGACAAAGATCTAATCCTGATCAGTAATGATAGATAGATAGATAGATAGATAGATAGATAGATAGATAGATAGATAGATAGATAGATAGATAGATAGATCTATGGAGTGCTGGCCAGCCCTCCCCTGGCTGAGTGTGCATTTACCCGTCTTGACCTCGGTGCAGAGGGGGGCTGATCCCCTCTGGAGCTGGTATGGGACTGTGGCTTTGAGGGGTTGCAGGCTGGGGTTGCTGCACCCCCGAGGCGCTCCTCCACTCCTGCCCGACATCCCCCACTCTGCTCCCACGGCCGAGCTCCGCTTATGAAAACACACACACACGCACACACACACACACGGAGCTCTCTCGTTCTCCTCTCTCGTTCACCACAGCCTCTTCTCTCCGACCACGTTCATCTGGTGCAGGGTGATGGTCCGCAGCCTCTTGTCCAGCAGAGCAGATGGTCTTTCTCCTGCGATGGTGACCATGACGTCAGGCACCAGTTTACGACAGCTCAGCAAACAGCGACGGCTCGCGCGCTGCCCTTCATCTTATTGTGAGCAAAGGGGGGGGACGCCACGAGACGACGCGGTCCTGGCGCACGCCCGTGCGCGAGCCCCAACTGTGTGCGAAGTGACAACACAACAGCTCAACCTGTGCAACTATCTCGTGTAGGCTTTACTTTGAAAGGAGATCTGATTGGTTGTCGCAGAATACTACTGACCGCCTATTGGTCATCACAGCCATCCGTCACCGGAAAGTTGATCAGCCCCGCCCCCTTTAAAACAAGTTCCTACCCACTTTGTTAAGTTTTTTTTTCTCTTTCACTATGTTGTGCACGTCGTGAACCTCCTCCCCTCCTCCCCCTCAAACCCACAACCAAATCATCGGTTTATTCACTCTGCGTGCGTGTGTGTGTGTGTGTGTGTGTGTGTGAGAGAGAGAGACAGGGAGAGACTCAAATTGACTACTGATATATTTTTTACATATTAATGACACTAATAGACACCTGGTCATCACCTCCTTGGTTCATTCATGT
Organism: Trinectes maculatus; assembly: GCA_016785345.1. NCBI lineage: Eukaryota > Metazoa > Chordata > Actinopteri > Pleuronectiformes > Achiridae > Trinectes > Trinectes maculatus. Next base: position 479,072 of record JAFBJQ010000446.1, read on the forward strand.
GTTATTATTGTGAGAAATTAATGACCCAGCAGAACTAGCATCAGCCTCCATTGTTATTATCATCATGACGCATATTAATTGTTATCAAGTGTTTGGTCACTGAGAGAAATATTTATCTTCTTGAAATATTGTCTTGATTTCACAGTGTAGAATGTGTGAGATGTGCTCTTTGTGATTTGACAATATGCAAATACAGTACAAGAATTGAATAATAAAGTAATAACAGTGTAGGTTCAAGCATAATCAAATTACGCCACTAGATGGAGACAGACTACACGTGTCCCATGTAACTAAAAGCTCAGCTCAGCTCCTGTGTTGTTTTGTGCGTAGTGATAATATACACACAAATAGACAATCATTAATGGAAAAAGACAGTTTATTGTAACAAAAAATAAATAAAATAACCAAAGGTACAGTATATGTGTAAAAAAAACAGACTGCTTGGCAAAAATGAAAGACAAGAAAATATGTAATGGCTTAAGATTTGATTGAATAAATAATTAGATATACTGTAACAGTTTGTGGTGCGTTTTCAGTCACTCTTACAAAACACACAGCTATGTCACTGACAGCACAGTGAAAAAGCCCATCGTCTACTTCATATGGATTATCTTCATTATCTCTTCAAACAATCACCTCCATCCTCTCTGTTACTGGCTGCACCCATAGAGCTACCAGGGCTGTTTTGGTTTGGTTACACATTGACAAGAAAATAGGCTGAGGTGCACGGACACACAGATGACGGCATGGAATAATACTTCAGTAGCCATTTCAGGAAATTAACTGACACCTTGGAGGAATCGCACAATCTTGGACAAAGAGATTTGCATACAGTACAAAGGTGGTGATTGTGCATGGGAGAGACAAGTCTAGTGGACAATTCAGCTTAATGATAATTTCACATTCACATGTACAAAAATCCAGAGATAGCATCATGAAGTTCCTGTTGTATTTTCACAGAGGGATGGAAGCAGGAGCAGGGTCTTGGCCAGATAGTTGGACACGGTCAGTGCAGCATCACCAGGCAGACAGGCTGGGGGTTAAATCTTAGTTGCTGTTGGTTAGGAGCTCCTAGCTGGGAGAGAGAGTGGGGCTGGGTTCAGTACTGATGTTGACCAGACACTCACTGGACTTGAGGCTGGCCAGGGACTTGGAGCTCGGCAAAGAAGCCAGAGAGCCACACAGACCCAGCATGGAGGGAGTGTTGTCTTTTCCTACAGGTTACCACACAGAGAAAAAAATAATAATAAAAATCAGCTCATGGTCATGCATATTTTATTCTTATGCGAATCATTGTAAACAGGCATCAAGCCCTTGTATAGGTGCTTTGCCACTGTGCAGATGAAAATGAATATAAATATATTCCATGGTTTGAAATATGACTGAAGAAGAAATTGTACCTGCTGAAGTCCACGCAGCGTCTCCGTTCTGCCTCCCATCAGTCTTCTGGGAGTCAGAGTTCAGACTGATTTCAGCAGAAAGTTGTTCCAAACTGTGGAAGCTCCTCCTGGATGGACAGAAATAGCATTTGGAAAGAAATGGCACACTGAGGCCAGGAATGTGAAACTAAGACACTCTGTACTTTATGGTTTACCTGCGGAAGAGTTTGACATCTCCTTGGTGGTCTGTGATGGTCGACCACTGGTTGACCAGCGGGATGGAGAGGTCTTTTGCCAGATGGGAAGAATCACAGGGCATGAGGGCCGTGCTGGAGGAATCACATTCGAAAAAAGGAATAATCTTCGAGGAAACATGTGCCATTTCAGTACAATCATGTGTATCTGAACAGTTGGAACGTTTATCAGGTAAATGTAAACCAAAGTGGAGTTTTTGTGCTTCCTTACAGTTGTGCCTGTAGCTCCAACACAATGGCCTCCAGCTCCTTCTTCTCCTCTTGGCTCTGGAGAGTCAGCTCCTCTACCTTGGCTCTGAGACACTTGTTCTCCGTCTCCACATTTTTCAGCTGTGACTCTCGCAGACGTACCAGCTCCTCCAAGTATCCCTGCGCACCAAGCACGAAAAGCAAACAAGGATTTGGGCGTTAAAAAGAACTTGATTTCAGAGGTTCTCGTCGTTGTTGAAAAATCACCTTCTGGGCGTAGACGATCTTGAACCTTTGCTCCATCTTGCGGCACTTGTTGCTCCAGCTCTCCTCATCGGTCACCAGGGGGATGTAAGGATGCTCTGGGACGCTCTCCTCACTGTTGCTGCTGTCCACGCTGCGGCGGTCCTCCTCATCACTCAGGTAGTCGTAGCTAGAGGACGAGAGGGCCTGGGTGAGTGCAATGCTACGCTTGCACACATAAAATGCTGAAGTTGAAGTCACACCATCACGTGGGACAGCCTCACCTCTGAGTGAACTTCAAGTAGGGTGTGTAGTCAATCACAGCTGGAGACTTCCCATCCAGAGTCTCACCCTTCAAGCAGAAACTACACAGCCAGAGTCGAGGAAACACTCTTTACATGAGTTCAGGGTGTGCATGTGACCAAAACATATCTTAGGTAGATATAATAAAATGTATGTGATAACTTTGATTTGAAAATATATGCAAAAAGAAATACAGGGGGTCCTCGAGTTATGTTGGTCGCGAATTACGTTGTTTTCGTGGTTACGACACATCTCCCGTGAACTTCCTTGTTTCGGATTAAGAGGTTTGTTCCATAAATACGTACAGACTTCACACGGGAACTCGTTGGTGAGCGCTCTCTCTGTCTCTCAGCGCGCCTGCCGGCTCTCACACACCTCCACAGCTGTGTTTACTTATGTGAAATGGCCGGCCGGGCACACACGGACACAGATGCGTGTCCGTGTGATGCGTTCGGGATTGTGGCGATACCGTAGGTTTATTCACAACACAGGGTCTACACGGTTGATAACAGAAATCAAAAGGAAATGCTCATTACACTCGTGATCTAAACCTCTACGGTGTGTCAAGAGGGTCAAAAAAGGCAATTCACCATAATAAACTCTTATTTTAGCGTGGTGTTATAGCGATATCTGGTGGCACAATGTATGCACAATGGCACAATGAATGTATGGCTGTGTTTACTTATGTGAAATGGCCGGCCGGGCACACACGGACACAGATGCGTGTCCGTGTGATGCGTTCGGGATCGTGGCGATACCGTAGGTTTATTCACAACACAGGGTCTACACGGTTGATAACAGAAATCTAAAGGAAATGCTCATTACACTCGTGATCGCAACCTCTACGGTGTGTCAAGAGGGTCAAAAAAGGCAATTCACCATAATAAACTCTTATTTTAGCGTGGTGTTATAGCGATATCTGGTGGCACAATGTATGCACAATGGCACAATGAATGTATGGTCCGACTTACGTCGAAATTCGGTTTCAACACATTCTCAGGAACGGATCTCCGACGTAACTCGAGGACCCCCTGTATATATAATTGTGTGTGTGCATGTGTGTATATGAGCATGCACTCATTGAAGTATGTTGTATATCAGCGTCCGTAAAGTATGTCACCTGAAGTCAATGGCGCTCAGTCCGATCAGCATGCCCGTCAGAACTGTGGCCTCCTCTCTCAGCATAATGGCTCCGTCGTCATAGAACCTCCTACCAGGTGAAGAGATGGTTATCAGATCTAATGCTCTTAAACATGCCAAATTAATCACTGAGTTTACAGTAGGCAACATGGGGTTAAACAAAGTCTGAAATTTATGGACTGTCCCTTTAATTCATCAGCCCGACCTGGTGGTCCTTGTGTCTCTCAGGGCAATGGACACATATTCGGACAGACGTTTCTCCATCAGTGCCACTCTAATCCACGCCCGGCCCTGTGGGATAATACAATCAGGAAGTAGGTATGTGGTGGCTTTGTTTTCCTGTTCTCCATAGCAACACCCACTACCAGTGTATACACACACACACAAACACAAACACACACCAGCACCACAACATGATTTGTGCACAGAAGCATCCTTGCCTTGGCTCTTGATGTGCTGATGTTCTCGATGTTTTCAATGCTGGCGATGCAGTTGTTCTGCACCTTGCTGCACGCCAGTCGGATATACTCCCAGAAACCGCGCTGTCCATCTGAGCTGAACCAGCTTCCAGAACCTGGTCCAAGATATAAACAGAGCAATGAATCATTTCTGCTGCGACAGCCGCCCACATTATAAGCATGCAGCCACACCAACATTGCAACCAACTGCATAATCGTGAGTTGTTTTTAGTCTTCCGTATAATGGAACGAATGAGATGAATATTTATTTTTACAGTCACACTTCCCGTTGTCGTATTATTGATGATTTTACCGTCTCCTCCTGTGCTATGTTACCTGCAGTGTTACCTTTGAAGCGGTGGCAGAGGATGTGCTCTAAAATAGCGGCAAAGTTGATAAACTCCTCGGATGAGTCATCTATGGGCTCTGCAGTGTACTTTTCGAGGAGAGTCTTAACCGAGAATCTGCAATAGAAGCACACATGGAGAGTGGAATTAAATCCAAAACAGTATAATGTGGAAAAAAACTGTGAATTGGTTGACTGCACTGCAAGGCCACTAAAATGTAGTCGTACACTGTAGTTGTACACTGTCTCCAAGCTGACAAATGCACAACTGTATTTGAACCCTGCAACAACGGCAGGAAGGAGGGGTTTTTTTTTCTTCTTTCTTTGGGACCCGTGCCATCTTATCACACTGAGGTCACCCTAATTGTCTTGTGTACAATGTACAATGTAGCCCTTCAGTGCTCGGGCAGTGTTATCATGAAAACAATACAATTAAAGCCCTGTCCTTTTAGCCTTTGTGCGTGCTCCGCTTCCAGGTCCTTTTGGTACATGTCCCTCTGCGGGTTCTGAAGAATGATCGAATAATTCCCTCCCCCTCATCTATACATGGTGGTCTGATCTATTTAGGACAGCTGCTGCAACTTTAGTTTGTCTTTTTGACCTCGCGAGCTCACGCCGCTGCACCACAGGGGGGAAAAAAACCCATGCAGCTTGCATGGTAGGAGCCGGCATTCAAGCAAGGGCTGGGGCTGGCTGCCTCTGCTTCGATGGGCAACACTAGCATCACGGAGGGCAAGACAGCCCTGGCAGTAGGAAAGACATCCATAGCCAGGGGGAAGACTACCGTCTCCATGGGCAACTCCTCCATCTTCAGGGGAGTGACCACCACCTCCATGGGCGACTCTACTATTCAAAGGCAAAAGACGACCGTGGCTCTGGGACGCGCGAGCTTCAGCCGGGGAACAACAACCACCTCCTTCCGCAAAGCCTTGACGTCCAAGCGAAGGAACACCTAGATGGAAAGGACCCCTGAAACCAGGGCGAAGACACCCAAAGCATCCAAGCAGTCCAAAAAAAGCTCTATTAATGAGTGGAAAACCACATTCTCATCAAGCAGGACCTCCTTCACCAAAGGCAGGGCTTTGATCCTGAGGACTAAATATGCCATCTCCTGGGGTAAAACCTCGATCTCCTGGAGCAGAACCACCGTAACTCTGGGCAGCACCGGCGTAGCGGTGGGCAAAACATCAGTGACGCGCGGGGAGACCACGAGCTCGCTCACCACTCTGACATTCACTCACGGGACCAAGTCTGTGTCTGTGGTCAAAACCGACCTCATCAGAGGCAAAGAGAGGCACAGCAACATCTACTGGGATTTTCACACATGAATCCTTCACACACTTACAAACAAACCCAAGGATATGTCTGTCTGGTCAGTGTTAGCAGGTTAGTAGAATAAAAGAGCAGCTGTGTTTGGGATCAGTGTGTGTCACGAGTTACAGATCAATAATCAGCATGTTGAGTCTGTCGTCACTGTGTACAACAACCGGTTCTCAGCTAAGAGAGCGCTAAGCGAGTTGCAGATCTAATGGGTTTGCCATCAAGAGCCGTGCTGAGCGTGTCGTGCAAATGTGACAGCGATGATTTTGGTGTGTCGACTTGGCGGGGAGGGGGAAATGTGAAACAGTCATGTGTGATGTATGTGGTGTGTGAGGGTGTGTTTGCTCATCTCATCTCATCAGTGTTGTTCCCATGTATTTTGTGCATCTATCATCATCGACACGTCTTAACCTTTTGTGTAAATGTGATACACTTGCTGATAAGATTGGTGATAAACTGAGGTTTGACTGCATTCCCATAACTATTCAGCCATATGTCGAACAGCCGCCTTGAACTAGGAAACTGTACGAGCTGACTGATGTAACGGTGCTTATAAAAGTAACATGTCTAAACACTGCGTGGCTTGGATTGTTTTGTACATAGAGACGAAATTTTATGGAATATTCCGATATCTTAATCACATAAAATGGAGTAAAATTGCCAGTGTGAGTTGTAAACAGGTCATCAAGAACACAAATGGATAATAAACACCCGGGGCATGGAGGGACATCACAGATACAAGAAGGGGACAATCAAGGCCTAAAGCCATCAAGACATGCATCCTTTCTCTAATCTCATCTGACACTGTAAGACTCGTTTCACATATGGTACATACAGTCATTCGCAGAGGGAATGTCTTACAATCAGAGGCTATAGGGAACAATGGCTCAGAAGAAAGTGATGTCACCACAGATTGTCCCCTTTTCAACAATGTGTCCTTCAACTGTCCGGTGTCGTCGTGACGATGGGACAATCGTGCCACTGTCCGAGTCTCCCTGGAGAGGCTGAGGCCACCTACGGCTGCCTCTGTCCATTCACAGGGACACATGGGTGGTATGTGGCCTTCCAGAGCCCACGTCGACCAGCTCAACGAAGGCTTTATGCGACACGGGGGTCGCGCTATCCACGCTTAGCATTCTGGTCTGCACCGGACCGCAGCTAATGTTACTACTACGCCTGAGGTCCTACAGCACGGGTGTGCTGCATGAGTGTGCGATGCTTTGTGTCGAGTGATCCCCAAACCCCGAAGCCGAATCTGGGTCAGGAAGAAGAGCTTCTCCTCAATGGGCAACACCAGTTTCACCGAGGGGAAGACAGCCTTAACCCTGGGCAACACCACCATAAAGAGGGGGAAAAGCAAGCTTGCCATGGGGAGCTCCTCCATCACCAGGGGCAGGAGCACAACATCTCTGGGCTCGTCCACCATCACAAGCGGGAAGACCAAAATCTCCCTGGGCAACGCCTCCTTCAGCAGAGGGACCACCACCACCTCTTTTCGGAAGGCCATCTTCCCCAAGCGCAAGACACTCTAGATGAGATGGATTGTGCGTCGGGGGGACTGGCAGAGATTGACATGAGAAAACGGCCCCCTCACAGAGAACAGACAGACACCACCACGGCATATGAGCAAGGTCTATTCCAACTGAGAGCGAAAACTGGATTACATTTACTTTGATTTGGAACAGTTACGCCGGATTTATCAGGGCTACAGGTCAGTTGCGTTTAACTTTACCTACTGCGTCTCTGAAAAGACCAATGAGCTAAATCATGGTTTGATGTAGAATGGCTCCAGAGAATTCGGTTAGGTATAGTTCCTTCTGTCGACTCCACCCTGCACCCCCTTTTGTAAAACAATTTAGTATTCATTCTAAAATTTAAGATGAGGACTGGGTGGTAACACTGGGCAGATATTCCCTCTTTATGTAAACTTCCTATGACTGAACATTTCATGAAGTCAAACAATTGGTCATTATGGAAACTCACCCCGGTATACCCAGTTGTTCCCATTGGGAATGGGATCCATGACTGATGGCCACTCTACCAGTCTGCTGGGGTGATAGCAATTGGAGTCATCATAATAGAGGGAAGTCAACTGTTGCAAAAAGGCCTCTCTGACCTGATATGGTGGCAGCGTTATCTCAAAAGCAACATTACAGAAGATGATTGTAAATGTCCTTTGATCTGAAGGGGAATTGCTGGCATGCCTGAAATGCAAATGGCTGGAGTGGAATAGCAACATGCTCTTGGTACCATTTGACACTGAAAAACAACTGCGGGGCCCCCTGACAGGCTTCTTTTGTGCCCCCTCTCACTCGGCCTGGATTTTCGCCAAGCCCACTCACAGCTCTCTTCAAATGCCCCCTTGTTCTCAGCTTTCACCCCTCTACTGTACAACAACAAGATGTCTGATCCACGGCACCACCTGAGATAACCAAAACTGCCATTATCAGCTTAACCTGATCACACAAGGCTTCAAGTTAACTCTCTCCACTTTCTATTTTTAATCACACCCTTAAAAAACATTTCTGTGTTTCTCTCTCTCTCTCTTCTGCTTGTCTCTCTCTTTAGTCTTGGCATAACCAGCGAGATCAGATGACAAAGGCAGATTCCTCGCTGGCCACAGCTTTGTGTAACACCAGCCAGTTCTGTGTTTATCATCCTGGACTGTTTGGAGGAGAAGTCCTGTTCCAGCAGCGAGGAAAGGAATGCCTGGTGTTGTGATGAATATTAGGATAAACAGTAATTTGGGCCAAATCCAAACAGAGTAAAAGATGTAAAAACGCAGCTTCAGCAGGGTGTGTCTGCCTCTCTCTCACCCATCCCCTCTGGCAACAAGGGTTCAGGCAAAGTGTTTCATGGTCAGAGGAGGTGTGGAGGGGTCGGGGTGGGAGCTCGGACTGTACAGGTATTAGGCTGAGAAGCAGAGCGAGAGAGAGAGAGAGAGAGAGAGAGAGAGAGAGGGAGGGAATAACATGTTTGAGCGTGACGGAATACGGGATGTCACAGGGAGACTGTTGGTGGGAGAGAAGGCTGATCTGCTGATGACACTGCTGCCACAACTGGGATTTCACATACTTGACAGAGATGGTCGAAATAAAAGGAATGTCAGAAATTGTAGGGGGGAAAAAAAATCAAAATCAATGTTAATGAAAGTTCAAAGATTTTGTTCCTGTTATTGTTCAAAAATTAAACGAAGCAAAGTCGAGAGTGGCAGAAAAATGTCCACCCGTACTGTCTCTCAGAATCAAACACAAAGAGCTGCCCACGTGCAGGAGCACGTCCAACTGGTGTGAATATGAATTTGTTTACTAGATTACAGAAGTTCTTATGCTCTGCTCTGGAGCCACTCCCCTGAAAGAGCCCAAAACCGCAGCCATTATGCAGCGCATCGGCCCCCCCGCCCTTCCCCTCCCCGCTCCCTTTTGTTTACAGTGAGAACACCAGATCTGGCAAGACTCACTCGTCTCATTTGTGTTTTCTTAGGTTCGCCGCGTTCACATCGACGTGTCCCTCCAGTCGAGGATGACAGCACGACGCCACGCGGCAACGAATCCGAACAGTTTAGACGCCAGAGTGCGGCTTGAGGCCTGTAAACAAACTGTGCCGTTACCTTTAATAAACACCATTCACTTACTTTCAGATCCACTCACGTTAACCTTTAGTTGCAGGAAAATTTCCACCGGCTGCAGGGAGGCTCAGCCCCGCCATGTTAAGATAAAAACCTGTTGCTAGTGGCAACAGCACAGTCGACACTGCTGTCAGTGTGGACATGATAAATACCACCAAGTCTCCTCAACCCCAAACGGCCATTACCAACCAGTGTCCACCATTTTTTTGGTTCTGAACAATATTCATGTGTTACATTTAATCTGATGGTGCCATAGCTGTTTGTTTTGGGCCAAGAACTAAAACTCATGATAAAGCAGTCCTATCACAAAGTTTCTAAAATATATATATATATATGTCTTTATTTTTCTGCCACCATGATTTCACTATGAGTCTTAAAATTAGTTTATTTACAGATGAACTATTGTTACTCCCTTTGCGACACGGGCCTAACCTACAAACAGCAGTGGTGCAAATGTTTGATCAGGTTATTCTTGATTATACTCCTTTATGTCTTTTGCTGTATATATATATATATATGTCTGTAATAAAATTGGTTCTGTGAATAATGACACTGTAAACAAGGCAAAGAAACCCTACACAGACACTGCCTGATAAAGTAGAATTTACAGTTTGTCTGTCTGTTATGAAAGACTGTGGTGAGGAACATCGGAAAAGAACATGTGGACTTTTTGGCCCTTAAACGTTAATTGACACAGTTAATTGACCCAGTTAATTGACCCACAAAATGACATGGCTTCAACAAACGAGTTGTCGGGAACTGAAAATGTTCATCTCTGTGTGTTCTGATTGCAAGTTCAACATATAGTTCAACAAGTCATATTCTAAAGATATATACATGTACGTATTATAAGGAAATAAAAGCTTGGCTTGTACTAATCGAACGCTAACATCAGCTGAGCTGCTGCAGCCAGGCAGCAGCCTTGTCTCAGTCAGCACAAGGGCAGCCATATCCTGTATCCTGCGTCCTGCGCCAACATGATGCCCTGCCTGTCTTAATGCACCGCCAGAGGTTCCCTGCTGATTCAGAGTCTCTCTCCTATTTCACTCTACGATCACAACAACCTACGACTACTTGAATGAACTCTGAGCAGCAGCGCGTCGGGAAGAACAGAAATGGTCAGAGGCGTCACAGAGGAGGAGATACAGAACAGGCAGCGACACAGAAGAAGAAACTGCCCTGGGAGTGAATCTAACCAACGCTGTGTTGCTTATTAGAAAACAGAAAGACACTATGTAGTGAGCTTTACCGATGAATAGCTGTTTGAGATTTATTTCTGTCTTGTCCAGAGTGTGTGTCCTTATAATGCTTCAATGATTAAATCGGTCTCACCACAGTCAGGTCAAACTGAAAAAAAAAAACACTGTGATGTTGTGCCCTCTCTAATATTTTTCTGTGTTGTGTGTCCTATGTGAGAACTTCTCTTTGATTGCAGGTCTGCTTTGAGTGATTTGTGTTTTGCTTCCCTGTACGTGTCACTAAAATGCAAAACAAAAACAGAACTTTGGAGAGAAAGGTATTGGAATTAAAGTGCTTGGTTGTGTGCCAGTCAATTACATTGTCTTTTATTTATTTAAATTTTGTTCAAGTGATGGAGCTTGTGTGTGTGGATATATGATGTCACTGAGGGGAACCTACACACTACACAAATACCGTAATGATGTCCCCTATCTGCACTGCAATACAGATTTATGACAGCAGTCAGTTTTCAATTCAAAAAACATAGTGGTACAATAATATGTTTCATTAGGAAATAAATATTTTGTTAATTGGTCATACATTAGCAGATATCTTCTTTTTCCAGTTTCTCATAAATAAATGCTGGTCTTCCATGCGAGTCATTTAATTACTGGTGGACACGTCAAGCATATTGGACGTTTGACCCAGACAGATAATTCAAGTCAAAGTTGTGAAGCTAATCAACGTGAGGAGGTTGAAGACCTCATGTGACATGTGAGTTACACACAGATACAAATAAACTGAACTCTCAGTACCAGCATCGCTGAACAACGTCCAAGACAGTGACGGATGGGAGCCATATAGAGATGGCACATTGCAGCCCATCAACACTCCCAGTGAGGACCGCTGATGGGGGGAGGGGGGTCCTTGCACTGCCCCCAGTGCCCTTGTCCCATACAGACACTCAACCTGACTGCGATGGAGAAGAAACTCCATCACAGTCAGTCTCTTCTCATGACTGAGTACATTATTCCACAATGTTCTTTTTCTTTTTGCAATTAGCAGCACAGACAGGAAGCGAGCAGGTGTCTCAGCCTGTATAAAAATAAAAGACCTTCCTATTGTACAGGGATGGTAAATGCATGTCACAACAAATATATGATAAACGTAGTGCCACACTGCACCCAGGAAATCAAAATTATATTATGGTAATAGTTTTTTTTCCCCCTTATGTACACAAATGGGTGTGATGGGCTTAGGAGAACACACCTGCCTCCTTTCCATCCTTTGCCTTTCTAAATAAAAGCACATATTATACTGCTGTATCATGTAGCGACACCTGTACATTGTTTACATATCATTATCATTATAAGTGAGCTGAGCAGTGGGGGTGTTTGCAGATAGTGGTCGTCGGGTTGCTGATGGATACCTGCAGACCGTGATGAGGTTCTTTCGCTCCACGCCGACGCTCCGAGCAGACGCCTTTTTCGATGTCAGACCCATAGCCATCGCTTTCTGAAGGCAGCCCGACTCCATCCAGTAGCGGCCCCTGGGCCTCTTCGGGGTCCGTGCCCAGGCCAGGACCCCTCCCTCCCTGGGCCCTGTGTCCTACAAACAGCCGCTGTCCTCTGCGGGGAGCCGCGGACGTCTCCCTCCGATGCTGCTGCTGCTGGAGGTGGAGGAGGAGGAGGAGGGGGACGGTGCTAAGGTGGACGCACTTGATGTGGCAACTTCCGGATGTAAGCTTTCCAAATAAAAGCCCTTTTGTTTAATACGCCTGGTCGTGTTAATTTTCCAAAAATGATACTTTTATTTCCGTAGTGGTTTCCGGTCAACGTCGGCGTACGTCATGACCTTGGCAAAAAATGGGAGTCCGACGTAAATGGCTTTTAACTATGTCAAATATGTCAGTGGAACTTAAACACACCATCAAGTAACTTATATCTGTCAGTCTCATCAAGACAGTTGATGAGTTGTATTGGTTTATACTCGCAAACGAACTGCTACTACTACTACTACTACTGCTAGTACTACTACTAATACTACTACCACTACTACTACGAATAATAATAATAATAATAATAATAATTGTAATAATTGCAATAATATGAGATTATTATATTTTAATTTACGTCGGCTGACTCCAAGACACTAGAGGGTGCTGTGGTATGTGGATGGTTATTTATAGACTGTATCAAGATGGCGGAGTCAGAAGAACCCAAAGCTGGTTCTTGTACTTTTCTTTTCAAAAAGTCCAACAGAAAATTCTCTGGGCGAAAGCGAAAGGCAAGCGGCAGTGATAAAGGTAATATTTAGTCGTTGCTAACGATTCCGATGTTTTAATTGCATTGCCTCGTGATTATAAACCTTCCGTAGCTTTATCAACAACCCGGAGATGTCTGAGATGAGGGTTGGTGCTAATTTGTCCACTACAGTTTTAGTGGTTGTCTGAGTTAGTAACAACACATCCTCCTGTCTTCAGAACAAGTTGCAGGAAAATATTTTATGTTAAATATGTTTTACAGATGACAACAGTGACGAAGACCAGAGCTCCGTGGTCAGAAGAGAAAAGAAAGACACCCGTAACAACCCAATGGTTCAAACGGTACAATAATAGAATTATTTATGATTTTTTTTTCCCCTTTAGTTTAATGTTGAGATAAAATTGACTATTGTCTTGCTTCTGTCCAGACAAAGAAAGCACAGCGAGATGTTGTGTCTTCCAGTGAAAGTGAAGAAGACAAAGAAGAAAAGATTACTGTTGCTTACAAATCCACACGATCAGCGGTGAGTTGAGATTTTCTGAGGGAACACTTGTCAGTTTGTGAAGCCACACCTTCTTCGCTCGATCCTTCTCATTATTCTTTGATTGTGCCAATCAAAAAAAGAAACCAGAGGGACCTGATGACATGGGTGCAACTGCTACATACCAGCTAGACACAGAGAGGGACAAGGATGCTCAGGCCATTTTTGAGAGGAGTCAGAAAATCCAAGAGGTAAGAAATGTATTGATGTCATATAATGTAATATGCATGACTGGCATCTTGATGGCTCTATTTATTACCATTGTCCAAATTCACATTTTAGTGTTTCATATTTTCTTATCTGTGCAGTATAACCACTATAAATATGAGCATCCTTCCTGGTTTAACGTGTTTTTTCCTCCAACAGGAGCTTACAGGTAAAGAGGATGATAAAATCTACCGTGGCATCAATAACTACCAGAAATTCATCAAGCCCAAAGATACCACCATGGGCAATGCCTCTTCTGGCATGGTCAGGTGAGGGCTACAGTGAAAAGTGTTCATCACAAGCTTTCACAAGATTGGAATAATAAAGGCTAGTACCACCCATTTTTGATTGGTGGAATTTTCTTTAACCTCATTACAGGAAAGGACCAATACGAGCTCCTGAACACTTGAGAGCCACAGTTAGGTGGGACTACCAGCCAGATATCTGCAAAGACTATAAGGAGACCGGCTTCTGTGGTTTTGGAGGCAAGTAGTAGATTTTTACCATGACAATATTAGTCATCTGTTGAAGAACCTTTAAGAGTGCTTTTCAGTTTCCATGTTCTCCTCCCTTTAGACAGCTGTAAGTTCCTTCACGACAGATCAGACTACAAACATGGCTGGCAGATTGAAAGGGAACTGGATGAGGGCAGATATGGAGCCAATGGTGAGTTCAGGATTGGGATATTATGTTGTCTTTTTGGACCTTCATCATTTTCTCAACAATACTGTGATTAAATTTAGATGGGGAGAACTATGAGGTGAGCAGTGATGAGGAGGATTTTCCCTTTAAGTGCTTCATCTGCAGAGAATCCTTTAAGAATCCCATCATCACAAAGTGAGTCTTTGCTTGTTTTGTTTTCCGCTGCTTCCTCGCCACATAGACTTGTTTATTACCGGGGTGCAATGAGTTAACCAGTAAAATGTCTCCCAGGTGCAGGCACTATTTTTGTGAGGCCTGCGCACTTCAGCATTATCGCAAATCAAAGCGCTGCTACGTGTGCAACACTCAAACCAATGGTGTCTTCAATCCTGCGAAAGGTAAGCAGAGTCTGTTAAGATTTAAAGTAGGCTTCTAAGAAATCAATGCAGTGATTGCAAGGTGATTCCCTGCACTCAGGTTTTCCTTTATTTTTTCTTCATTCCAGAGTTAATAGCCAAGATGGAGAAACATAATGCTACAACGGACCAACCCCCATCAGATGAAGATTAGCAACATCTTTATCTTTTCATCCTCACTTTCATGTGTTTGTCTGTGTCAATTTTGTCTGTGTCCATTTTGAATAAACTATCTTTTTAAGACAGTTTGCTGTCTCATTGTGCGAAACAACTGAGTTCAAATCTTTGTGAACAATGTTTATTATTAAAAGTCATTTAACATTTGCTTTGTCCTCAGTGTCAAATACATGCAGACAAAACAAGCACCAATGTAACATTCTTTTTGACATGAGTAACGCCCAGAGTTAAGTTCAAGGAAATACAAACATCTGTGCTCTGAAGGTGGAACTAAAGAGGTGTTATATTTAACCTCTGTGCAGTGTAAGTGATGCATGAAGCATGAGATGTATTTATACTGTAACACAGGCAGAGAGCAAGGAAATGGATATACATGCTGATCATTTATCTGACCGTCAGGACAAAGTCGAAGCCTTCCGAAGGTATAGACGGTTAACTGTGTCAGCTGTGAGGGCTGGTGGGCAACCTTATGGTGGTCTCACTGAGCAGATGGGCCACATGAAGCAGCCATGTTCCAACAAGAGGTAGAGTGTCCCCTCTGAATATTTAGTAGCAGCTTCCCATTGAGCGGTTTCACAAGACTCTTCAGGTTAAGGTTACATCTACATTCATAAACTCCACCCTGATATCTCAGCAACAACACAAGGAACAGAGAAATTCTGTTGTGTTTTTGACTACAGGGGTTGTTAATGAGTGAGGACAGTGTAAACGTTTGTGTGTCTTTGAAAGGGAGAGAAGTCTGCATTTCTAGAGAACATAAGCGTGCAGGTGACATCAAAAAGAGGCAAGACAGCTGCTGGCTTTTAAAGTCTGAGTACAGCAACTCCTTTTTGTTTGATTTGTGTTATGTACAAAGGGACTGTTGCGAAAACTATCCCATCCTGTTTTGTCTGTTTGTGTTTCCCATCAAAATCCTACAAGTGTCTTCCCAATGAGTCCTCCATTGTCAGAAGTCCCAGTCGTCCACCTCCAGGTGGCTGAGACCAGACTCCAGACTGGCGAGACCAGAAGGAGAGTCCTGTGGCTGAGAACTCACAAAGCTGGTTATGGGTGATACAGGCCTAAGCAGCTCAGGCAGCGCCTCCGAGGGTCGACGTTTGATCTGAGAGAGAGAGAGTGGAAAAATAAGAACAGCTATAGCGCTGTCTTTACCATTACTTTTTCCAGTATACTGTATGTACCACATCATAATTTTCAAATTGTAATGTCTTTTTTAAGCTAAAGAGATGGTTTGTTGTCCCAGAGCCAAGAATATCAACGGTAACAACTAATAACAAATTACACTGGTTTTAGAAAGCGATAATATCTGAGCTTATGTAATTTTTTACCCACCTGTTTGAAGAAGGGGTGGCTGATGAGTGTGGATGCAGATGGTCTAATGGGAAACAGGACTAACATTAGTGCCTCAAGCCATACGTATGTAGAATCAGTCAATATTACTTTTGAATACGCAGAGGTAAAAACACCTACCTCCTTTCCGGATCTCGTTGTAGACACAGCTCAACAAAGGCGTGAAATTGTGGGGAGAACGTTCGACTGTATGGGTGTCCTGCTGATGAGGAGGAAGGGTCTCCATTGGAGTGTCTGACCCCTCCAGCTCCCGGACCCTCGCATATGCCGGAGTCCGCTCCAGAGCGGGATGGTTTCAGGGACAGCTCCTCTGGTGGAATAGTGGTGGTGTCCAGCAAACACGGCACTGTCCCATTTAACTTCTCTAGTAGCATCTTTGAACATAAACAGAATCAAGAATCAAACAGAGGAGGAAGGAAGCATGAAATAATATACCTTTTCATTTTAGGTGGACAGTCTGTTGACTTTTACTGCTGCATTTCAGAAAAACTGAAAGGTAGCAGTTTCCTCTTGGTGCATTTTTCTAATCCTCTACTCAGTGTAGTTGGAATAAAAAAAACCTATATATTTGTTTCTTTTTTCAGTCCGTTACCTGTGTGGCTGGCATGTCTTTAAAGGGGACATGTCCATTTGCCAGTTCACAGGCTGTGATTCCGATGCTGTAGATGTCTGACCGAGAGTCATAGCCCTGCAAGTTCTGAGAAAAACATCCATTACTGTCTGTTTCATTCAGACCTTAGTTCTAATTCCTGCTAATGATGCAGCATGAACAAATGTAACCTTGCCCTGCAGCATAGAGAAAAACAGTACCTGTTGTAACACTTCATGGCTGAGCCAGGGCAGCACCTTGACACTGTACTGCGGAAAGTCATGGACAACTTTGGCCCTCTGACCGTGACGAATTAAACTGAAGATACTCCGCAGACCTGACATGCAAACCTGTCCGTCTGCTGAGATCAACACATGGCTTGCCTTCACACTCCTAAACATAACCAGATACACAAAATACAATAATTATCTCACGATATTTATGAGTTAGATAGCACTGACATTTGGTTTAATATTGTCAGTTATTAAAACCAAATGGAAGTATAGCCCAGGAAACCAGCAAGAGTCTACACTTATATATATATAAATATATTATTACTGTAACAGTTCGCATATATGAATTTTCAAATTTCATATGAAAATGATCAGATCCAAAAACACACATCCTCATTTAAAACATCAAACTTAGTCTAACAGCGTTTCTTACCGGTGCACATATCCCATATGATGGATGTATTCAAGAGCTTTGAGCATGCCCAGTAAAATGTATGAGATAGTTAGCTCACTCATACCATCAGAGAAATGTGTGCTGATGAGATCTCTGGCTGACCCTGTAAAATAATCAAAGCCAGGTAAACTTGATAAGAAAGCTGCTCTTTTTTTGCACCATGCTTAACAGTTTTAATAACCTACACACAGCGACAGTTAACTTTCTTACCATAAGCCATAAAGGGGGTGATGACCCACAGTTCATTTTCAGCTATGAAGACACTCTTGTAAGGTAGAATACTGGGGTGGTGGAACAACTTTGACACATGAAGTTCTCCCTAATAGACAGAAGGGAAAATATTAGATCTCATGTCAGTATGACAACTAGACACTGGAGGAAGTGGAGTTTTAGGCACAAACAGCAGAACGGCAGAAATGTACACAAAACTAAATCATACAAACTGATGGGATTTTAGTACAATGGCCAACTAATGCAAACCTGTAGATAAGTAACCATGTCATTAGTGCATGACTCCAAGTCAATTCGTCGGATAGCTACGTGCTCCCCTGTGGGTCTATATCGAGCCAGGTTCACAGTCATCAAGTCATCCAGGCCCCGGCCTGAAACAGACATCAAAAACTGCATTAAAATAAAATCTCACTTCACTGTTGAACAAGTGTCCTCTAGTCCTTATGTAAATATCACACAACTGCACATTGAGATAATTTTTACAACTTAAAAAGGAAGATGCCTTGAAGTTGTTTTCATATAATAGTGCAGTGCATTTAATGTTTTCATATTTTCTCATGGTTACTAGCTAATAACAAAATTTATGAAACGTAAAATAAAAGAGAGAACAAGTCGAGATGTTCGTTTGCCTTTACATACCAATAACAGTGAGGAGCTCATATGAGCTGCTGTCGGGGAGGAAGCTGCCCATTGTGTCCCGACGAGGGAGGGAGGTCAGACTCTCCTGACTGTCTTCATGGGCCTGAAAGAAGAGGACAAGAAAGAGAGCAATTAAAGATAAGCTCTGACAGTAACTCCAGTTGTTAAAGTGCAGGAGTGTGCAAAAGGGCTTGTTAAGTGGCTACCAGAGGCTTGGTCTCTGTTATATCTGTTAAAAGATCACCAGAGTGTTATCAAGGTGTTAGCATGACCCATTGCACTAACGAAAAATAATAACTGGAAGACATTCATAACATGTTGTGGGATTCAAACCATCACCAGCAAAACATTTAAAGGAATAAACCGGTAAGTTATATTAGTTAAAACAATTACAATTGTATGCCTTAATATGAAAACGTTTATTGTGTTTTGATGACCTTGGAGTAAATCATTAATTGGAAGAAAAACATGTGGTTTCTCTTGGTACATACAGTATACAGTGTCTAGAATATTATATATTATTAAAAAAAACTCTAGTCTTGGTAGTGAGGACTCCTTAGTTCCATCAATTTATCGACAGTCAAATGATGGAATGGGGCAGATTGCACAAGCAAGCTGTGGAGGCAAATGAAGGCAAGCTGTATGACCATTTGGACTGTTTCTATGGTGACCACAATGAAGACGCATATTCAAAACAAGAATAGTGCACTTCTTTGAGCAAAACTGAATTCCGAGCCAGGTATTACTTCAAGATCAAGATCAGAGACGCACGCACCTCCGAAAATATCCTCATGAACAAAACCAGATGTTCTACGTGTCCTACATGCCTTCTGCCACTTTTAATACTAGCATGACAGCAAAATCCAGCATGCCATCCATTGGGGACACATCAGTAGATGTTGATCTAATCACATGAGGTATACTCAATTATATACAGATTGCAAATGTGATCAGATCCTGAAGGGGTTGCCTTGTGTTCTGAACACATGAACACATGGAACTCCCTCCATCTACAGCCTGCAGGGACACACAGTGGCTGATATCAAAATGTGACACTATATCAGTTCCCCATCAAATCAACAAGCCGTCAGCACAGACAGGCAGTGTCAAAACACAAACACACACAATATATTCTTAGAAATAAATAAATACTTTTAGTGAGGCAACTACAGGACACCAAAATCCAAACAAGACAGTTAACTGGACCACAGAATGTTAATAAAACACGGCAGGACCGTTGAGTTCGACTGTAGAAGAGGATTATTTGACCTCACTAAGGAAAAGAGCTTCGTGGTACAAGCTAACGGTTTCCTGTATTCTCCAACAAAAGCCTGAATAAGTGGAGTGAAATGACCTTCTGAGCTACAAGCATGAACAGTGTATGTCCTGAACTGAACACTCATGCATACACAAATGTGCAAAGCCTCAGGGGGTCGTGGAATTCCTCTACGTTTTCATCTGTAGGCGAACACACACATGCCAGCACATACACAAAAGGCAAATGGGGGATGATGATGCAGTGACAGGAGTACCACACTTACTTTCCTGTGAGCGACTCCCTGAGCTTGCTCTGGGGTAGAAAAACCACATCAATGACATAAAGACATGAACACACACACACACACACACACACACAAAACACAAGAGAAGGATCTGTGTCAAGAGTAGCTCTTGATCTTTGAAGTGGCCTCTGGTAGTGGAAGTTGATGATCACTGATCATCTAGCTATTGCTAGTAGGACTGTTCTGAAACAGAAGCTTTGCCTTTTGAGTGATAAATTAACATGCCATTATGAATAAAGCAAATGAATAAACTGAAACTGCAAACCTTTTGTATGTGACAATTCCACATTAATTAAAAAGTTAGTTTTCCTACACCTCCTCTAATAAGCTGGTGAAGCAAACATAAGCAATGATAAAATGGCACTTGAGAAAGGAAACAGATGACCGAATGACTGGCTGGCAAACTTCAAACTGTTTTAAAGGATGACGTCTGGGAAACTGGGCAAGGTTTTCTGTGTGTGCTCATGAAGGACCTAGTTTGTAAGCATGAAATATTGATGGCTTTCGTTGTAAGCTGGTCTGCCTTGAACCTCACCTCCAAACAACTCCAAATCCCGCAGGCTCTCCACACTCAATTTCTCAGATACCCAACGCTGACAGACACAGAGGGTTAATAACAGACATAGAAAAAAGAGAGAAAATGCAAGCAAGAGTGAGGAAACGTTACAAAAAAACAAAGACATATTTAAAGCTGGTAAAGAGTGTTGTTTAATGCCATTGTCTAATTTGAAGCTATAAAAGATGCTGCTTGTAGGAGAAAGTCACTTCATTTAAAAAGCCACAGAAATCCATGCAGCCATTACAGGCAAACTCTCTGTAACAACTATTTAATGCAAATGTAAATAATTATCACATGATGATAACAGTATTGACTGGCTGCTTGGAATTAAGGTTAATACTGATATGATATGATATGATATGTTTGTGAACTAATTTCCCTTACTTGTTAATACATTTTCTCAATACAATAAAATATAAATAAAAAAATATAAGTAAAAAAAAATAGGTATGGATTTAATCCTAGATTAGATTTTAATTTTGTCTGGCAAACTGGACATGTGCATCTATGTCTAAAATAGGCTGTACATGGCAAACACTTACAAGAAAAGACATGGATCCTCCTGAGTGTGTGACATTTGATGCTGAAAACATGCCCAGGGAATATCTGTAACGTAAAGTAGAAAATAGAGTAAAGATGTCACTGGTCTGTTTGTCTGAATAAGCATATCTGCTTTGCTTCGTATTATATGGTTCTATGTTTTACGTATTGCATAGTACCTGAAAACAACTTTCCTGATGACGTGTAATTTCTCTCATTCATTAATATTCTGCAATTTAACAAACAATTTAGGTTATGTTTTAAGGAGACTATGTAATATCTGCAAGGGGACGATTACCGCTTGGCTAATAACTTCATGTATAGCAAATTATCAATATGATACTATATCTCATAAATAAAAAAACACGTAGCTGAAAATTGTCACACAAAACTAACAGTATCCTGAAAATAGCATACATCTTTCAATCAGGGTTTATGAGATATATGAAATGTATTATGTTTTGACACATACCCAAACATATATGATTTTACCTATGACCTATTTTATATTCATATTTTTATACTTTGAACGCCAGAATAAATTTTAGCAGCCAGGTAATCTCTTTGACTTGTCAGTGCGGTCTCGACTGCTGATTCTGAGGGTTAAACCAATAAATATCCACGCTCGAATAGTTGTAGTTACAGTGCAAACATATACCGACTTTCCAGGCGTTAAAAACGCTTGAACGGGGAGGAACAATCAAAGAAAAAAAACTGTAAAAATAATAAACATGTCTTCTACAAAGCTCGTTACTTGCTAATGGCTCGCTGATTTTGTCATGATGAAAAGCACAAGCTAGCATAACTAATTTACCGTTAGCTCAAAGCAACCATGGCGAATATAAACGAGCCACTGCATTATTTTTGACGCCTTAACAATTTACCAAGGTCCAATTACCGGTTGGAGGAATATTCACATCACAGGTGGACTTAGCTCTCCATCTTGTCTTTGATGTTTTTTTGACAGCACTTCTCAATGCTTTCTTAGCTCAACGACGCGACGACGCGCCCACGAAGAGGAACTCTGCGCACATTGATGACATCAACGGCGCTTCTTCTCATAACAACATAGACAGCAGCATTTAGAGACGTCCGAAACAGGTAAATACTCAACGCATGCCCCTGTTACAAACATATGGATGCAATCAGCTAACTGACAACGTAGCTACTTACCACGCTTGGTAATGAAATGGACTCTATTTACACGCATTCACGACTAACGGTTGAACTTATACGCCCACAACCGTACCCCCAGCCCCGTTTTGCGGCCTTGAGCTAACTGGCGCAGCGTGTACGAATATGTGCACAATCATTGCTAGTGTGAAGTTGTTACGAGATCATTGTGGCGTGCATGTGTTGACCCGACAGAGTAGCTCGATCCACCAGCAGCGTCCCTTTGGTTCGGCGTATTTAGTGAATTACCAAGCTAGCTTCATGTTAGCGCGGTCACGTTTAGCTTCCTAGCTCGGTAATGTCCACACAATCCCCCTTTTGAGATGTGGTAGATGAATGAACCTTTGTATTTTGCAGACATGCTTACCCTAAAGAACATTAATATCAATGTCTTGTTAAGTCTGTCTGCCCAATATTATCAGATTGATCATTGTCTCGTAGCACGTCGTGTTTCATGTCTGCCTAATTGATTAAAACGACATTCGTCTCACATTTCAGTAGCAAGTCTTATGACCACTAGGGCTGGTACTCATGACACGTGCCAGAGTGTTGTCCATAAACAAGACCAATGCTGAGTCACATTTTGTGAAGGGTGCCTTTAAATAAACCCGGAAGGAAGACACAATATTGAATGTTTGTTATTTCAAATGGAGTAGAAATAAGCATATGGCATTCTTCCTTTCCTGTTTTCACAGCATAACCATGAACTGGAGCAAAGGTGGTCCAGGTGTCAAGCGAGGGTTCGGGTTTGGAGGGTTTTCTCTTGGGGGGAAAAAAGAGGAACCTCGTGTGAACCAAGCATCTCACACATCATTTGGACCCCCTGGGTCAAGTGGAGGATATGGGAAGAACCAGCAGCTTCCATCATTTTACAAAATAGGGACCAAAAGAGCGAATTTTGATGAGGAAAATGCGTGAGTATTACATCTCTCATGAGAAAACTGTGTGTAATTCACAGACTGTATAAACATATAGTACATTTTTTGTCATTGTAAACAAGGTATTTTGAAGATGATGAAGAAGAGTCCAGTAGTAATGTGGATCTGCCGTACATCCCGGCTGAGAATTCCCCCACAAGGCAGCAGATGCAGTCTGGTGGCGGCTCTGACAGTGAGGATGATCCGCTGGATGCCTTCATGGCAGAGGTTGAGGTGAGAATGTCTAGCAGAGACACACTGAATTTAAAATTTATGATCTACGCTTTTCTTATGGCAAATGTGTTTTTTTTCTCCTTTAGAACCAAGCAGCCAAAGACATGAAGAAATTAGAGGAAAAGGAAAAAGAGAAAATGTCAGCCAAGTAAGACCAAATTTTGCTCACATTTTTTAAATGTGTTTGAGCTATTTTAGTCACCTTTAAGGTCATTATATAGGTGTTTAAGTTGAATTTTACCCAGAAAGGAAAAGATTGCCCAAAACTGAATTGAAGTTTTGTGAGCAAAACCAAAGCCCACTAACTCTGGATTTACATACTTTTATTTTTAACTTCTCTGCAATTCACTGCTTTTACAAAAAGTTACCAGCATCGTTTTAGCTTTATCTTTTAACTTTATTATGGCACATACCACAGTGTTTTTGCAATGCAATCAGGTAAGTAACATTTTCTCAGTTATAGTGGAATATGGGCTGTCTTGGGTATGTGAACAAGCCGCAGGGAAGTTTTTTTTTCTCCGCTTGTCATTTCAGGGGTATTCGTGATGACATTGAAGAAGAAGATGAACAAGTGAGTGAGACCTCCAAAGTTTTTAATCCACTACATCGGTGATCAGAGAGGTCTTCAGACCAAACGTTCCTTGTCCCTCCGTTTTCTCCTAAAACCCCAATGCCTTACCTTCTGATCATGCTGATCGTGCAAGTTGCATATACTATATAGGATCATTATGATAAAGATAATTTTGTCTAGGTTTATCCTTGTTATTTAAAAAAAATAATAATCTTTGTTGATGTCATTTAGTGACAGAATAGTTTAAAGGATTAAATTGTTAAAAGTAATTTATTTATTCTATTGTTGCAAAGCTGAATGTCTCTTCGAGTCTCTTTGTGCTGCCTGGATGCTGTGATAAGTACCAGTCCGCCTCGGTTTTTCACATGAGCTGCTATGCTCTCTGCAGGAAGCCTACTTTCGCTACATGGCAGAGAATCCCACAGCTGGGCTGACTCTGGAGGAAGAGGAGGAGAACATTGACTATGATAGTGATGGAAACCCAATTGCCCCTGCCACCAAGAAAATCATCTTGCCGCTTCCTCCTATTGACCACTCTGAGGTACAGTTGACAGTGCTTATTAAACTCAGATAGTTTAGAAGAGGTAGCCCGACTATAGCATGTTACATTATGTTTTGTGTGTGACATGAACAATTTTGTTGTGATTTTTCCTTCTTGTTTTATCCTTTCTCACAGATTGATTACCCACCATTTGAGAAAAACTTCTTTGATGAGCATGAAGAGCTCAGCAGCCTGACTGGAACTCAAGTGTTGGAATTGAGGCATAAACTGAACTTGAGAGTAAGTCCACGTTTCACTGCTTGCACATTAATATTTGGACGTTATATTGCTGATTTGATAGGACTCTCTTTGTTTCAGGCTTTGGCCATGGTTACTAATCACACTCTCAATATGCACAAAACAGTTATATGACCCGCAAGTGAAAAACCTGAAAAGCGTTTTTGTTTTATTAATTGATACATTTTTCCTTCTTTTTTTCCTTCAGGTCTCTGGTGCTGCCCCTCCAAAACCTTGTACCAGCTTTGCCCATTTCAGCTTTGATGAGCAGCTAATGCACCAGATTCGCAAGTCTGAGTACACTCAGCCCACACCTATTCAGTGTCAGGTATAGTTTTTTTTTTTAATTCTACATCATCACTGTGTAGAAGTTTTTGTTTTTATGATGATGAAAACAGTTTGTTGGTTTTGTTCTGAATCGGGGCTCAGGGTGTCCCTATAGCTCTGTCTGGACGGGACATGATTGGTATTGCAAAAACTGGCAGTGGCAAAACTGCAGCTTTTATCTGGCCAATGCTGGTTCATATCATGGACCAGAAGGAGCTGGAAGCAGGAGAGGGGCCCATTGCTGTTATCGTGTGTCCCACCAGAGAACTTTGTCAGCAGGTAAGAAATGGAAAGAGATTTGAGTTGTTGATGGGTTAATTTGTGTTTTGCTGCATAAACAATAATACTCGTATTATTGTATAAATTGTGTATATTAATTTGTGTCACCAAATATTTGCCAGATCCATGCAGAATGTAAACGCTTTGGAAAAGCCTACGGATTGCGGTCTGTGGCAGTATATGGAGGAGGCAGCATGTGGGAGCAGGCCAAGGCTCTCCAGGAGGGGGCAGAGATTGTGGTGTGCACTCCAGTAAGAGACGGAACTACCAACCTTGCTCCAACATTTTAAAAATGATCACGATCACTTCCCTTCTGCACAAAGCCAGAGGCTTACTGCTTATTTGTGTTTGCACAGGGTCGTCTGATTGACCATGTTAAAAAGAAGGCCACATCCCTGCAGAGAGTGACATACCTGGTGTTTGACGAGGCAGATCGCATGTTTGATATGGGCTTCGGTGGGTTGAAATAATCAGATATGTAACAAAGATGCTGCAAACCTGTTTTGTGCACTGAAGCTAATATCTCTTTTCACTATGCAGAGTATCAGGTCAGGTCTATCGCGAGCCATGTCCGCCCAGACAGACAGAGTAAGTGGCTTAAGTACTAAAACAATGTTTCATTGTCACAATCAGCATGACTTCAAGGTTTTTAAATACTCACATTATGATCTCTTTCACAGCTCTTCTCTTTAGTGCCACTTTTCGAAAGAAGATCGAGAGGCTGGCCAGAGACATCTTGATAGATCCTATTCGTGTAGTGCAGGGAGACATTGGAGAGGTAATTAACATCACACATTATCTGTTAACACAAAACAGTTATATTTAGAGCAAAAGCTGCACAAAGAGAGAATGTTGCAGTCTGTCTTTGTTTTTCCGTGTGTTTGTGTTCTTAAATTTCCAATAAGTTTTAAGAATACATTTATTCTCTCATTAAAATGTGAAAATGGGTTTGCTTTCTGACCAGGCCAATGAAGATGTAACCCAGGTAGTGGAGCTGCTGCCCAGCGGAGATAAATGGGCATGGCTGACCCGGCGCCTGGTCGAGTTCACCTCCACCGGCTCTGTTCTCATCTTTGTCACCAAGAAAGCAAACTGTGAAGAACTGGCCACTAACCTGACGCAAGAGGGTTACAGCCTTGGCCTCCTGCATGGAGATATGGACCAAAGTGAGAGGAACAAGGTCATTAGTGATTTCAAGAAGAAGAATTTACCCGTTCTGGTGGCCACTGATGTAGCTGGTGAGTATCCATTCAATGAACATATTAATGTCCCATTTTAAGCAGTTATCCTGTAAAGCCACACTTGTAAAATATGGTATCTTTGGCTTATTGTTTTTACTCATTCACAGCACGTGGTCTGGACATCCCATCCATTCGCACAGTGGTGAACTACGATGTGGCACGAGACATCGACACGCACACACACAGGATCGGTCGAACAGGCCGTGCTGGAGAGAAGGGTGTAGCATACACTCTCCTCACCAGCAAAGACGCCACTTTCGCAGGAGACCTAGTTAGAAATCTTGAGGGAGCTAATCAAGCTGTTTCCAAAGAGCTGATGGATTTAGCTATGCAGGTGCAATGAATATTTAATTGGAAATGTTTTTTTCTTAAATGTTTTTAAAATAGTAACTACTCCAAACATGCGTGGAGTATAAATTTGTTTTTCTTACATTGTTCTGTAGAACCCATGGTTTAGGAAGTCCAGATTCAAAGGTGGCAAAGGAAAGAAGTTGAACATTGGCGGAGGTGGTCTGGGTTATAGAGAGAGGCCAGGCCTGGGAGCTGAAAGTTCTGTGAGTTCACGACTACTAGACTGATCATAATAATGATTACCATGTGCTGCAAAACGATAAACAAAACATTATTTCAAAATAAACCGCTGAACTCTGTGTTTTGATATTTTTTTAGTTTCAGAACAAACAGAGAGATGAATAATGCTCTGTTGTGTTTGCAGGAACGTAGCAGCAGTAGCAGCTTGTTGTCCGCCAGTAGCTTTGAGGGCTACAGCAAACCAGCTACTGGGGCTATGGGCGATCGCATGTCTGCAATGAAACAAGCCTTCCAGGTAGAATTCTCTCTTCTCTCGGTTTAATTTGCAGTTGTATGATCCAGAGTTTATGCCTTCTTCATTAACACCTTATTTTTCCTCCAGGCACCTAATTTCTTTTCAATGTGTTCTCCTCTTCCAGGCTCAGTATAAGAGCCACTTTGTGGCTGCATCCGGTATCTCTCCCAAGCTCAGCACCAAGTCCAACAGCTCGTCAGGCTGGACCAGTGCTGGCAGTCTGAGCTCTGTGCCTACAGAGGCTGCCAATGGCTCAGAAAGATCCCACTGTGCCACTTTGTCACTGTCCAGTTTCACCAGCGCTGGCTCCCTGAGCTCAGTGCCCACCACTCAAACCAGTCCACAGAACAGCTACCCTCCACCGACACCCCCCTCACAGAGAGACAGCTCGCGGGACAGACATGGTGAAGATCGTGGGCGTCACGGGGACAGCCACCACCGCCACAGTGATAGGAGTGATCGGCACAGCAGTGAGGATCGCCACAGTGATAGGGATCGGCATGGAGACAGAGATCGTGACCGATACGGGGACCGAGATCGTCACAGCAGCAGCAGCAGCCGCCACAGTGATAGTCGTAATGGAGACGGTAGCAAGAGGGACAGAGATGATCGTAGGAGTGACAGGGATGGGGGAGACAGGGGAAGCGGGGAGGGGAGGGACAGAGGAGGAGATGACAGCTTTGCAGTCCCAGAGCCACCAAAACGTAGAAAGAGCCGATGGGACAACTAACAAAAAAATAAACAAACGCATCAATTGAATATTATGTGCAACCAACTGGTCCATGATAGGTTTGTCTGTGTAGGCAGATAGCAGAGCATATCACAGGCTGGAACAAGCACAAAGTAGTAAGGGAAAATAAATGGGAGGTTTACTGTGGCCTTTGTCATCTTGGCTAGGACGTCATGATTTGGTCAGAGCTCAACAGTGTCAGATAACTACAAGCAGCTCAGAGGCAGCCACTGTACATACACCATCAAGACTGTTATTATAGGTGAATAAGAGCAATAGAGCTGTAATCAACCTGTTGTCAATAAATTCAAAGTTAAGGTGTGTTGAGTTGTTGTTGTGCTTTAACTCACTGAGCACCTAATATGCTTCTGTGCTTGCAAACCATTTTCTTTTCCTAAAAAAAAATCATTGCCAAGTGTATGTGTTTATCTGCAAAGCTAGCCCTTAGAACTCTTTGACACAATACGACGCTCTGTGAGGATTTACAGTCGCACAGTTAAGGTTCATGAACTGTCTATCTCTTTTTGTGTGTTGTACTTAAGTTTTAGTGAAGTGCCTTTTCATGGCATTTAGTCTGTCTGTGCTTTTGAAATGTATTTTCAGGACGATTCTTTTGTTTATATGGGAGGGATTTCAAGTGTCCATTCACGAAAGGAAGGTTTTAAATAAAAATACTCCTTTGGCATTTATTGTTGTATGTGTTTTCTCTGACAGTCAACAAGGTGTCACTCTGTTTTACCAGGGACAATGCAATGCAAAGTAAAGTTTGAAGTAACTCAATACAGTTTTTAAATTTGTACCAGCCGTTGACTCGTAAAAGGACTGATAATGAATGACAAAACACAGTGGCCACTAGAGGGGAGTAAATACTCACTTTTTTCTGTACCTTATACTAATTGATTTTAATACAAACTACCACTTGTACTTGCTGGCGATCTGCAGAAATGCAAAAATTCATAAACCAGGAATAAAAATAAAATAGTCAAGAATAGGGAGCAGTAAATAGCAATACCAATACTATTGTGGTATCCAGCTATTTGTTTGTTTAAGCTTCTTTGCGGACAAACATGGGGCTCATCAGTTTCAAGCCGAGTATTAAACAGATGTCATGTGCCCATATAAACACAGAAAGGAGTTTTGGGGTTCTTTTGTTTTTGTTTTTTTAGAGAGAGTTTCTCCTCTTTGTGTTTTCTAGGACAGCCTCTTTGGGCTCAGCTGCAGCAGAGGACCACACAAACAGAATATTTTCATACTAAAACAAACCACAGCTTTAATCGAAACACGACTGGTTTGAATATTTTGGATGGCTCATGTCCCATTTTAACGTCATTAAAGAACCTGAATACCTTTTTTGTTGGATACCTTTGAATACCTTTTTTGTGCCGGTTTGTCCGACACTCCTTGAACGCGTCGGGAGCAGATGAGAACCAATCGGGTTCGACATCCTGCTCAAGACAAAAAAAAAAGGCTGAGCCGAAACGCGAGAAGAGGAGCGAGGCGGAGGACAGCACAGACACCGACCGGCACCGGGGCCAGCGTCCACGAGCCACCTCACGGAACAAGTGAATGAAAACGCCGGTATCCGGGTAGAGCCGCAGAGTGAACAGTCTCCGTGTTTTTCCAGCTGAGTGGTCGCAGTCAGAAGCGCAGATGGTGAGTGCACAGCTCGGCTGTTGTGTGTCCGCAGCCTCCCTCCTTCCCTCCCTCCCTCCCTCCGCTTCTCTCCTCCAGCCTCCTGCTTTTATTTTCTGTGAGACGAGGTGATGGTGTCGCTCCGCTCCTCCGGGTTTAGCTAACAGAAAGCCACGTCGTTGCAGTGGTTTTGGGGTTTAATACTAAACGCTTTAAACATCGGAAGAGATGTATGTTTACTATACAAAGGATGTTGAAACGCCCGCCGCCGTGTGCATCTGTATGCTAGCAGCGTGCTGCCTGTCTTAACCTTCACTAGTTAGCTATCTTGACGGCTAATTAAGTCAGAGCTGTAGTTACTAAAACTGTAAAATACACTTAACATGAATAATAGTTTAACCTTATCCAAAAGCCCACATATTATTCATTTTTAAAAATGTATATCCATAGTTGTTAACGGGTGAAATCATTTGTCGTTCATTATAATGTGTTGTCTTTGTTTAGTTTGAGGATAAATGTGTGTGTTTGCAGATACAGGATGTGTCTGTTGTCTGATGCGTGGTGCACGGAGTGTAGTGAATAAAGTCCACACAGTGAAGTAGCCCGGAGGAGGGATTTGCAAATTAAGAATAAATAAAATTAAACGCATAAAATTACACTTGATCCAATTTTAGGTCTACTGAGACTGAGATGAGAAGTTTACAGCAACATGGGATTAAAAGATATTCCCATGTCGATTTAATTGTTTATAGTTTTGCTCTTGTGTTCATATGTTCAATGAGTATGTAAAACCTGGTTATTCATTTTCTTGTATAATATTCTTGGCCCTTTTTAAACGTAAGGTTTAAGTGGTCCATCAAATATCCACAATAAAATCATCGACTGCTGCTGTGATTGTTAGGTGAGTAATGACTTCATGGTTGAATAACCTGGGTTTCCGGCACTGGCTTAAAATGCCACACAAGGTGGAGGAAACATGCGCTTCACCCTGCATACAAATGTCTTGTCAGTGTTTGTTTGGTCAAGCAGTTTAAAAGCTGCTCTGTGGTCTGGTGAAAATTACTTTTTATCCATGCAGCGCACCGCATCAACAGCAGCCTGTTATTATGACCCTGGCATATGTTGACAAGGCTTAAGTCTACACTGTATACAGTTATTTTCATTTCCTGTCACTGCCAATGGACTGTTTTCTGTCAGATTTGACTGAACAGATTGACACCCTGCTCTGTTGGCTGAAAAAAAAAACCAAATTAACAATGCAGATTTAGAAAAAGCAGAGTGTTGATGTTAGTTTGACACTGTGCTCATCTGTTAAACAGTTACCACCGACAACACAAAAATCTGATTTGCTGGGCATGTCAGATGTTGGCAAAGAGGCGGCAGGTGTTTGCTTGCTGTCAGATGAGCAGAATGAATGGGTCTAAATGGGTCACCATTAGTAAAACCTGATTTTGTCTGAGTTATAGTTTGGAACATACTTGTCCATTTCATTCCTGTTTCCCATCATTTACTGTGTTAAACACAAGCACATACAGTTCATGCGCCCTATTAAAAGACCCACTGTTTTTTTTCCTTTTTTAAAGCGTCTCTGTGGAATGAAAAATACCACTTCTGTTAGTCTGTATTTCACTACTGCTGCTCAGACATTGAAGGCATTGTGCTTCTGTGGTTTTCAGCATTGATCCATTTTTTATCTGGTTTGGAAATGTCGCAGATCAGAGCATGATCCGTATGTGATGAAAATGAGCACTCACGCTCTATGTGGAGAAAAAAGTGACATTGTCTCCACCCACAGTCAAGTGGTCCTCGGTTTCAAGGTGCGATGGATATTCGCTTCAAGACGGGACAAGGCATGTTATGTAGACTTCCAGTCCTAAAGGCAAATTTGTTTTTTGAAGTGCTCCCTCCACTGGGTCCATGATAACATCTGATCACTTGCATCACTTCAGGCTGTTTCTTCTCAGCCTTCACAGAGGCTGCAGATGGTAACGAGAGGCCCCTCGCTACGTCAAGTCAACACAGGCTTTAGATACTCAACACATTCCTCCACAGGCAGTCACTTGCTCTGTACTATGCTGTACTTTTAGAAGAAAATAAAAACAGACCAGCTGTTGTAGTATACCAGCACCAAATACTAATTAGCTGGAACATCACATTTCAGTTCAGCGTCAAATGACAAAACAGAGACATCCATCCATCCATCCATCCATTATCTACCACTTATCTTTAGTGGGTTACAGGGGTAGCTGGAACCAGTCCCAGCTAACATTGAGTGAGAGGCGGGGTCATGGCCAACATCCAAAGACCAACAGTAACTGAGTGCTTTCTAGCAGGGTTAGAAATAGACATTAGATGTTAGACATTCAGTAAAACACCGTAAACTTCCCCATTGTTGTCTGGTTGCATACGGGAAGTTAATAAAGACAAGAGAGGAAGTAAGTAACAAAACCCCTAACACACTCCAAGATGCAGATTCATGGTGTGAACCTGCTTGAGCACAGAAGGGTCAGACACGGTTTCCACCATTTCCCCAGCAAGTCATGTTCAGAGTTGCTGATGGTAGACATCTACCCTGCAGCAGCCGTTTTAGTTGGTGGACTAGTTCAGTTGCTCGTGGGTCCAGAAAATGCAATGCACAATAAGATGCTATCTGTAAATGAATAAATCCTAGGACTCGTGGCCTATGTCGAATGGAAGAAGCAGTGGGTTATGATCAGTATAATATCAAACTTACTAGTTCTGTTTTTTTCTGTCCAAACCGATTAAACAATGATCGTGTATCTAAATATAAGTCACGAGAGAGAGTGGGAGCCACATTTTGGATTAATGACATAAGACTTGTGAACATAGCGAATGCTTTCCCTTTTAGGGGCCTGTTGCAGTGCATCATGAACCATGGTATGTATTTACACGTGCAAAGGAGAGGGGGTGGATAGAATATAAAAAAACAAAGAGGAGATACATATTCTCATTTAAGACCCTTCAAACTTGTTATAGTCTTTAGTCTTGTAAATGTCCGTGATTACACCGACATCTCATGTAAACACTCAATTAGACAAGACAGGTCTGGTTTGTACTTGCATTACCAAACGGTAGATGAATTACACTTTATTTTGGGGTTGCATGTTTATGTATGCTGTCTGTCCCATGGACCTGTTAATTACACCTAATTAACTTTTCTTGATTTTTGTGGGTGGCCTGTGCCCTAAAGTGTTGTAGCCTTATTCAAAGCTTGCAGACATTTACCGGTAAGTGTAGATTTAACTTATCTGTTGCTTGGAAACAAAGCAAATTAGCATATTTCCCTGAGCTATTCATTTAAGCAAATACAAAAAGAAAGGGAGAACAATCGTAGAGAAGGCTGCTGCGTGATGCCACGTGAACACAGAAACACGCTCAGGCTGGTATGGTGGGGTCAGGTGTGATTGACACTGAAGTAAAGACTTGGAGTGAAGGATGGGAGCTGTTGGGTAAATGAAGAAGCTCTGTTGCAACAAGATTTCACCATTTGTTTGAAAGTGTCGTTTACTGGGATGAATGTCAGTGAGGAGTTGATCAGCTGCCGGTGCTTTTGGGCATGACAGAGGAAGTCAGACGTGTCATAGCAACTTCCTGCCACATTTGTGCTGTTTGATGGCAACAGAGACACATGTACATATAAGGCCAAAAAAGACATGATGGCAAAAGCCAGTCTAAACCCTTCTAGTGTGTTTGTGTTTGGTATGCATGCCCAACCCCTTACATGGTAACTAAACTTGCTGTGTTGTTTAAAAAAATAGAACACAAAAAAACATGCTTTCACAAAAAATCATGTTTCTATTTTTGGCCATTTGTCAAAAATAGAATAACACAGTATTAATAAAGCCCTTGTCTCATTTTTATTTTCTGATAGTAGACTTTATCTACAAATGTACTGTGGGAACTTTACTTGGTTATTCTGTTTTTTTTAGATGTAATAATAATTTGAACTTATGTTG
This sequence comes from Trinectes maculatus, assembly GCA_016785345.1. NCBI lineage: Eukaryota > Metazoa > Chordata > Actinopteri > Pleuronectiformes > Achiridae > Trinectes > Trinectes maculatus. The sequence continues at coordinate 512,600 of JAFBJQ010000446.1, forward strand.
TGTTTGCTCTGCAGTTGCAGTACTGTAGCAACAGGAAGTGGTCTAGCATGCATTCTGCTCGATAATCAGCCAAGTCTGAGCTTCCATAGCCACATTAACTGAACTCAAAAGTATCCAGGGATAGAGATGATAAGAGACATGATTGCATCTACAGGAAGTGGGATGGCCTCGCTGTTAATGAGACAGTTATTTCTAAAGCATGTCATCCGGTTCTCAGAAGTGCAGACAACATGTTGTTGCCTTAATGCACCGTTCATCAAAGCCAATAGTACTACAAAGTAAACAGTTGTTTATCGGCAAGGGCCACTCTGATCACTTCAGATGAACTTACAAGTGAAAGTTAAAATTATATTATACTTATATGGTAAAATTATATAAAGTTCTTAACCACAAGACCATCACAGATATATAACTATAGATATATAACATCTATGGTTGAAGATTAACGTACATTTTCACATCAGTGAGCAGGACTTGTTCAGCAAATTTCATGGTTAATGCGCTGTGAAGAGTCTGTTCTCGACAGTAACATATTTACAAGAGAAACGAACCGTACTTAGCAGTATTTCTTTGTACTACGCACATGGTTATGACTATACTTATCATTGGCTTTTCAACTCCGCTCATCAGCTGGTTAATATTTTATAAGCGAGGTGGCTGCACACACTTAATCTTGTGGTCACCCAAATGATTACTTCTTTAATTTTCTTACAAAGCAAGACACGTTTGCGTGTCTGGTAGCAACCCCTAATGCCCCTTCATCCACCCCCGCCTCCAGCCAAACTGCCTTACATAACAAAGTTTTAGCAGATCCTGCAGTGGACTTCTCCCTTGCCATAACAGAGACTGTGCTTCTTGACTTGCACACTTGCTTTTCCATGACAGTTACTGTGTACACATCTGAATGTCTCTCTGTTTATTATCCCCTTGAACGACCTGTTAGTCCTGCTTAAAGCTGTGGCCATGCTTGGTACAGGTGGCAGTTCTCTGGAGGGCAGATACAGTTAAATCTACTCCTAAACTTCCTCCAACCTGAGATCATGCAGCCCACCCCCCACCCCTCGGACCTTCTCATTGCCTCTGGTGATGTCTTTAAACTTCAAACTGCAATTGTATGACAAAAACATGGACACCTGTAGTGTCGGGAAAAATGTGCGAAATGTTAAATGGCGGTGATGAACATGAAAGACTGAAACCTACCAGCTGTGTATGATTATACAGTTTAGTAAAAGAAAAGCTTCATTATGTACATGGATTACTGAGCTGCAAACATATGGAGTAAATTCAAAAACAAAGATTAGCCCAAAAAAAATGTCAGTCATGTTATTTCAGTGAGAAATATCATCCCGCTTTCTAAGAGATTTCATGTTACATTACCATGTGACTTTATTGAACTAGAAGGCTGGTTCTGAGCTGTTCTGTTACGCTGAGGGCAACCTATGAAGAGTGTCCCACTGCTCGGCTCACATGGCCAGACAGAAGGCACCTGATCCTTTCCCCATGGGTGCAAGATGAGACAGATGGAGTGAATAGAAATGGGGGGAGATGGAGAGATCATATTGACAATACTGACATACTGGTAGAGGTAATAAAAGAAAAGTACAAGCCATGTACAGATCCCCTGTGATCTGAGAGATTGCATATCCTTGCAAGTCCTGAGATAACTATATTTGTTGTTTTACTTTGGGACATAACAGGGATTTGTGTGTTGGCTTAAAAAGTGTTTTCTTAATGTTAAATTATTTGTCCTTTTGTTTTCCCAGGATGCCACAAGCCCTGCCGAGGAGAAACCAGTCCAGCGATCAAAGGTAAATATACACCATCCGCGTTCTTTCCCATCCCTCATTCACTGTCCTCTGTTCATTTGTCTGTTTTTCCTGCCTCACTTTACTTTCATAACCTTTTTGATCTTAGAAAAGAGCTGCGGAGGTCTTTCCTGGCTTTTGTGTCTTTTGTAAAAACTAGCTTTTGTATCACTAAAGATCAAGGCCTAGATCACCTCCTGTTAGTTTGTCTTGTAGTAAATCTATATGTTTATGTGCTCAGTCTTTCAGCTTTAAGACTCAAAAGGAAGTCTGTGCATCATGTGAGAAGACAGTCTACCCAATGGAGAGATTAGTTGCCGACAACCAAATCTTCCATTCAACATGCTTCTGCTGCAAGCACTGCAACACTAAACTAAGGTAACCATATAGTGTATTGAGCTGTTGTTTCCCTGATTAGTTTTTTCCTCCCTGCCTCTAGTTTATTAACTTTTTAATTCCTCCCCTCCTGGCAGCCTTGGCTCTTTTGCAGCTCTTCAAGGAGAATTTTACTGCAAACCCCACTTCAAACAGCTGTTTAAAAGCAAAGGCAACTATGATGAGGGCTTTGGACGCAAACAGCACAAAGAGCGCTGGACCTCCAAGGACACGGACAGTATAACAAAGACAACATAATCGCGTCTCCCTGCGTCCCATCCCAGCCCTGCCTTTTCCTATGCCTCCTCATAACTAACGCCCACAACCATCACAGTGACCACATGCCTCATATGGTAGGGCTCTGTTGAATCACCCACATGCTCACTAGCTTTTTAAATGCCATCAGAACAGCTACATGCACAACCACCTCAGAAAGGACTGGCCAGTCTGAATCCATAATACTTAAATTTTTATTTTAGGGATAAATTTGGGGGTTGTGTTTATTGACTGTTTCTATTGATATCCTAATTCTCTTATCCAATTTCCTCTCTGGAATTGGTTGTTACTTGTGACCAAACACATTTTCTGTTATGGGGTATAATAATAATTTGATTTATTTTTTAATAATTCGCACCCTTTTGTTTTGGGATAGGTAAACCGTATGCTCAGGCAAACATATCAGAGGTGTTATAGCGCCCCCATGTTTTGCAGCAGAGCATACACTCAGGTAGATTTTCATCCAAGGATTTTTTTTTTATTACATATTTCCTCATTTTAACCAAACACAAAAATAATAGTCCTCTGTATTGTGACTTTGCTGGCAAACACACATTTGTCAGTTTGTCAGGTGTCATATATTTGAGGAACAAACAGGGTACAGAATACTGTAACATAACTGCGCACATCAGCAACAGCTCACCTCTTGTTTTATTATTTTAGATGTATTTTACTTCTCATAATCCCACAGTTTGATCTTACCATGGTGACCAGATGGAGTCTTATTGTTGCATGTTGGTATGACTGAGTCTAAATAGCCTTATCTTATAACTGTATTGATCTTTTGTGTTGTGAATGTTTTTGTCTTTTTTAGGCATAGTTGATCCCTTTTTAAAGTTTTTAGAGACACTTGGGTTTGGATTTGATTGATGTCGTGGCATCAGTTGAACCTGTCTGACCATTTGTGGTTGGGATTTTAATGGAATTCACAAACTGTGTTTTGTATACTGTCTGTACCTAGAGCTATATTTGTGCTTAGTGAATGTTCCCCATCATACTGTACTCTGGTCTCACATGTATGAACACACGTGCTCGCCAGCCAAAATGCTGATAATCATAGGGAAATAGAGGCCTCGTTACATTAACGTGAACGTGAACATTGTCTGTGCATTTCTATGCCACAACTGTGTATGTTGATGGACTGAGCTTAAGCCTTGCAAGAAACCACAAAATCGGGTTTCGTCATCACTTGACACTGGACAGTCCTTTGCATTGGCTGACGATTTCCCCCCTTGCTGTATTATAGGATGTTTTAGTTTCTTTGGGTATCATAGACAGATCCACCTCAGTCATAGTGAATTGAACATTGAGTAATATGTTTTTCCCTTCGTCTCTCCCACTAAACATGGGCAGGTGTCCTTTTTTAAATAAATGCCTTCCTATTCTCAGCTCATATCTTGTTTGCTGAATACATCTTAGCACCTGGACCTATTTCTTTTTATTTACTTTACAGTAAGTGGCTTTTTTGCGGAGGCTTGGTCCCGATTTGCTTCACGCAAAAGCAAGTGTAGAGCGCCCCCTGCTGGCTGAGTGTGACAGTAGCGTTTAGCATAAGCGAAAGAAAAAAACATTTTGTCCAAGAACTTCTCGACATAGCCTGTATTTGAGGTTTTTGAATATGTTTCCTCAGCTGCTGCACGTCGAGTCACTTTTGATCATATGTAATTGCAACACTTAAGAGAAATTAATCCAGTTAGACAAGATTTCCACAGTTGCATTTCATTCTTTATGAAGAATGAGTCTAAAGCCATTCGATATATATCATTTCAGAAAATGTCTGAATACCACTGAGACTTGACTGACACTTGAATGACACAAAATACTTTTTGTGACTGAAGGTTTACTGTGAATTTAAAGTTTTAGGAATGAATAGCTGATCTTATTGCTTTTTTTTCCGAACAAACAAGATCTTTGGAGTGCACATATTTCTACAAAGAAATCTGCCTTTTCAAAAACAGACCTGGTTACTCTTGAGTCCCTCTCTTAAACATTGAATTACCCCATTCTACCAGCAGCCTTTTTTTCTAGTCTTAACCACTTTTTATCAACACATAATGTACAATAGTTCAAACTTCTCTGTGTTTGACAATGTATAGCTGATACCTTCATTTTAAAATGGTCCTCCGGATCCCTGAGAATGCTTTAAAATCAAGAGTATTGTATCTCGAAAATATCTGTCTTTGTCATTCTCCGTTAGCAGTTCGCCAAGGTACAACTGCAAAATCTGTGAATTGCAACCTCTTATTGTATCAGAGGAGACAAGGTACACTTTACACTGGTTCCAAGAGGCTCAGGTGAATGATTGCATTGTAACGTTTTTAAAGTTTAATCCGTGATTCATTTCAATTTTTTTGTGCCAAATTTGATGTGGGCTTTATTTTCAATGTTGTTGTCATTGAGACATGTTATATGTATGCATCTTTAAAAATGTTTTCTGTATTACAAACTTGACCTGTGGATTAAGGTGGCCTTACAGCAAAAAGAAGGCTTGTCTCCCTCCCTCTACAACCGCCCTTCTCTTTCTTGCTGATTTGTGGGATGGGAAATTTCAAAATGTAAGCAACCCCTTTCTTCGTCAATATACACAATCATTTTGTGCTTTTTTTTATTTTTACATGCTTTTGGAGAAAAAAAAATTAAACGCTGGTGATGATTTATTGGACTGGTTTGCGTGTATTTTGTGCATGGTTATTAAGTTTCCTTTCGGTCAATGTCCATGTGCTTTCATTCACCAAAAGTCAAAACAAAAAAATCTGTTAAATCACTTTTTGCAAAAAATATTTTAGAAAATATGACCAGTTCACTGACGATCAATTTAAATGACTGAATGTAAATCATAATCTTCAGCAACATCTTGGCAAATATATGTAGCTGAGCTAAAAGCGACTAAGTAAATGTACTGTAATACAATGTCAAGAGACGGTATTGATAATGAATTAATATACAACGTGAAACGCATAATTCAAAACAGACAATGTGATGTATTGTTAGCGACAGACTCGCAATTTTCCGATAGACGGGAAGGTAACGCGAGTGAACGACGTCACTGCTGACACGCCCCTCTAATAAAATTCAGCGCGCTCCCGCGGAAAAGACTTCGACTGAGTAACAGCGCGTCCCCGCGGCTGCACAGCGCAATTTAGGTTAGTTTAGGAATCAGAAATCCCCCCGGGACAAATCCATGTTCTCACATACGCATGAACAGTCAAGAGTCTGGAAAACGAGGACTCCGTCTGCGAGCACAGTTTTCGCGACTGCTGGAAGTTTTGAAGCGGGTTCCGGTGGCAATATTTTCCTGTCAGGAAGTTTGACGTATTCGGTCGGAGATAGTTTCTCGCTGTGTTTTGGTCGGTGAGAGTCGGGGACCGTTGGACCGCGTCGTCGGAAAAGACGGCGTTATTGTTTTTTTGTTTTGTTTTTACTCACGTTCAAGTCGGTCAGTGAAGGCTCCACGTCTCGCGCTACATCTGTCCAAAGAGCTAAACATGGCTGGAGTTTCACTAACTTTTACTGCACGTAAACAAACCGAGAGCTCTGCTATAATTATGTTTTAATGCGCTCCATTGTCGCTGAGTCACTCTTCTCTTTACTATTTCTATGGGCTCTGAGATAGACCTTTATATCTTTTTGTACTATATGCGGGGCAGTTACATCCCGTACAACCAGAAAACTGAAGATCTGTCCACCGAGGAGTATTTTGGACTCAAACCTGGCAACACAGAGGGGGAGAATCTGCAAAGCTAGCAAGAGGAGAGTCCATCAAAATCACGGAAACCGTACGGTCTCCCCACCCCCGGCGACCTGTTGCTCACAGATGGATCTCATACAGGCTGTTCGGTTATTGATATACGTTTCATTGAACGTTTCCTCCGCGACAAGCCTCAAAGTGCTGCCATCTGCCGTGATTCCTGAACATGTTCCGGGGCTGTGAGTTGTCCGGGGACCCGAGAGGCTGCACGGGGGCTGGAGTTGGTCTTTGTGCCGCAGCTGGATCCGGCTGATGCGGACTTTTCCGTCGGAACGTTTTCTGTGTTGAACTCCCAGTTGTCTCATGTGACCGTGTTTGTTTTTACAACCCGCGAACTATCGCACAACTTTCAGTCGAACAGTAGAAGAAGAAGAAGAGTGGCCCGTTACCTGGGGGAGGGGTCGGCCCCCGCCATGGCGCCCTCACGCACACATTCCCCGGTGTGTCGGAGTCTCTGAGGACGTCGGTGGACGTGAACCACTGGATACCACCCGCTGCGTCATCACCTCCGCCGCGAGACACAGGTAACCGGACTCTGCTCCACGCGGAACAAGCCCCGTCTTGTCGTCAAGGCGGCAGGTGGGTTGCGAGCTGTGCGCGTGTCGGTAATGACAGGTACATGATGAGTGCTGCATTCCGAACATATAGCAAATTAAAAAAAACTAACTATCTTCCTGAAAACACAAATGGGGCCACGATTTTGTTTAATTGCTGATGTCAAAATCTCCAAATGAAGCCCAGGCACAGAAAAGTATGCAATACGATTCCTGCAAAATCAACATAAACAAACATAAACAACCTGTTCACAGCCTGTTCCTATAATACATCCTACCTGCATTAACATCAAAACATTTCTTCAACACAGTAAAAACATGTTAACCCACATGGACATTTATTGCAGTGTGTTAGACTGCATTTATCTCAGCATTGTGTCTGCTAGTGTTTTTATTTTACATTGAGAAATACTTGTTGGTTAATTTATTCATTGCCTCTCACTGGTTACATCTGGATCAAACACATTCACTTTCAGGTCCCAGATGTTTGCTCACCGGGGCCTGAGCACTTCTTACATTTTTCTCTGTCAGGGCCTAAACGTGATAATTACACTTATTCAACTTTGCATCCACAATGTGTCCATGCAAAATGTAAATCCAGTGCATCTGTATGTGTTTCAACATTATGAAGCAACTTTACCCAAGACAGCTGTTAGGCGCTTGTTCAGACTGCGTCAGTATTTAAATGTGTTGTGTTGCCTTTGAATCCTGAGCACATGTCCACTTGAGACAGCAGAGGCATCAGGCCAGAGCAATTTGCTGTGACGCTCTCTGTCCAGAGGCATCAGTGTCCAGAGGAGTGAGGACTGTGGCTGGGAAAAACAGGCTCAGACTAAACACCTCTCAAATCAGACAGAGAAGAGAGGGGGGAGGAAAATCCATGTAAATCCTGCTAGTCCTGGAAATCTGATACAATGAAAATAAAGCGGGCACAGCTGACTGGACTGGTAGAGGGCAGCCTGCTTCTCCTTTGAATTCCCCGCATTCCACTGGGGAGGTAATTAAAATCAGGAGAGAGAGTTTTTGGACATAGAGGTCAACTGTTGTGTTTTTGATTGTTTGGCCAATCAAAAACACAACACAATGGAGGTTACTGGATCCAGCACTCGTTATGTTACCTGGAGTGACAGTACATCTGTGCAACTACTGAACTGCACACCTCATGAATTCCATGCTATTTAGTTAAGGATAAAATGCCTCAAGTATGAAGTTCACGGGGTTGAAGGACAAAAGTCTTTGGCGCCCACTCTGTTGGCAGGGGAACACGAGTGGCAGAAGCTTGAAAGCAACGTGGCAACGGTCTGCCGACCACAGTCGGACGTGCCCAACATTCCTGTGGGTGATTATTACCCAGAAATTCAAAGAGTCAGTGTGTTGCCTCAGGTGCTGGTGCTGGCTATTCCATGCACAGAATTAGTTTACTGATTCACCGCTCTCTTTTCGGATCTTCTCATTGTGCAGATTAACCCTGCAGATCGCAGTCCTGCAGCCTCTTAGCTTCCATCGGGCATGTTTTATAACAATGCTTGGTATTTTCTGTCCTGTTTTCAAACGGGTCACAGGCTCTCTGGGTTCACCAAGCACCTAACCACATTGGTAATGTAGATGAATAGATGTGCTACTGTCTGTATCGGAGCACAGTTAAACACAAGTCTTATGTTTGAACCCAGTGACTCATGTTTCTCTTTTTAGATCAGTCGTGTGAAGTTAGATCTTATTAAGTGGACCAATACCTGATGGATCAGTCAATACAGCATCTTTACTAATGTCGGTTACATTCGTTCTGTCACAATAAGCTGCCGAGTAGGCTTTTAGAGCATTGGCGTTTTGCTACCAGTGACCCACTTAGTTTCGTGTGTTGACATGCAAATTTTTATTGTTTTGAGGAAGGAAAGCTATTAAAACCATATTCTGTATGTGTGGACTCCTGAGTTGAGATACTGGGCGCAGGGGGAAAAAGACTGTTGCTCCTCTGGAAGCGAGATTTCAGTCAAATCACTGTTTTGACTGCATTTTACATTGTGTTACCCACGTTACGGTAAAGTAATATCTGCTATACAAAGCAATATTTACAAAAAACAAGTTTGTGTTAGAGGATCTTAAAATCACTAGAGCACAAGTGCTATTGTTTTCATCTTTGCTAATTTGTTTCAGCTCCATGGTCTCTCAGTGTAAATTTGGGGGAAACCCTCTCCATTGAAGGAAATACCTCCGTTTTATAACACTGTTGACGCCTTGAACAGAGTAGATAATATTACTCTGTTAACATTAACAATAGAGTTCTAGCACAGCTGAGTTTGGTTTCTGCAGCTCATGCAATCAGAGACGCTTAAATGTGGTAGATGTTTTAAATGGCAGGAAAACTTTCGCGTAAAAAAACATTCTTCCCAAATGAACTGTGCCAGACCGGTCTCTGCCAGTGTAGCTTCAGTTTCAGCCGTTTCCAATTGTCATTCTTTCTCATGGGCAAAAACACATGAGACGCATTCTCACATGCACTGCACACGTTCTAATTCACTCAGGGCTCCAGTCAGGAAAAATCTTTAGGTCTGTGTTCGGTGAGCTGAATTTTTTACATGTCTGGAAGGGATCAAATATGATAAAAGGTTTGTGCTGTAAATGAAAATTTGGTGCTCTGTTTAACATCACATTATAACATTCTTCTGTGTAATTTAATTACAGAGATAACACACAGTACAGGTACAGGATGGCCCCTCATGTTATGGCATCCATAAGGATTCATGCAGTTCTTTGATTTATCGGACCTTTTCGTTTTACGACTATGCTGATGTTTCTTTCTTTGGCTGGTGTACTTGCAAACTGACAAGTTCTGTGAAACCTTGGTCATATGTCATCTCCTATCTGACCCACAGACTCATATTCATATGTTCTGTCTCAGAGCAGTTAAATATTAACCAGAACGATGTCAGCCTCAGTTCTTGAAAACGTATAACTGATTGATTTCTGTGTTTATGGCTGCAGGCTGCGGCACAGCAGAGTCCCTGAAGACTGGCTTGTAGACCACGAACACAAACATCGCCACAATGAGTAAGTCTTCAATATTCTGATGCTAGGCAGACACGGTTTTCTCACAGCACGAGATAAAAACAGACTCGCGCCGCACAACGTCCTCGAGGCCAAAGCTGCTGCCCCAGACACAGGGTTGGTTTTCAGCCTTGTAGAGACGGGGTCTGGGCCTCTCCACAGCTCCAAGCTGTATGATGTGTGTCCAAGCTACACAAGGAGTATATTTTCTCTTTGTGAGTAAGCCCAGGGAAGGCAGAGGTTGCCCTGAAATCAAACATGGGAACAGGCATATCAAAAACACTGCCGTCCTTTCCTGGCTCTGACACCATGTCATTGGATAGTCTCAAAAATGGCTCAGTATCCACACACCTTTTGGCTCAGAGTTAAATGCTAAGGGCTCATGTCTGTCTCTCGCTCTGTCTGTCATACATCCACACTCAGACCATCCATTTTCCAATCTGCACTCTAATTGTCCCCCCCCCTCCCCAACACATTATGCTCTCCAGATGAGAGGCAGGCTCTCCACTCTATAATGAAGGACCTGGTTGCCCTTCAGATGACGCGGCGCCAGCCCGTGTTGTCGTATGACAACAGTAAACCCAAAACTCCGGTTCAGACCAACAGACAGGTATGGCGTCACTACAAATTCACATTCATACAAAACTAAAATTCAGCAATATTCATTGTGTGTCCATATTGAATGATGAAGAATAATAATGGAGTTAGAAGGCTCTAATATACTAAAATAATTTACTCTTGACTTGACTATGGGTGCAATTACTTTGGAAATTGTATGATGGAATACTAAAAACAGTAACTATGGGTATCACCCATTCATGTATATTCTCAATTACTTACAGAATTGCCCTCGGCCCACACATCTAGCCAGTTTAGCATAATGATGGATGAATTTCCGAAATAGCCACCCACAACTATAGTCTGCATTCATCTGAAACAGATTAAATCCAATTATTTTCAACTATTTCTGTAAAAATACATACAACTACTCTGGAAAAGTGGGCAGTAGACCACCCACCCTTGCAGTGTAACAATATCATTGAGTTGCAGAAACTCGTGTGCAGGGTAGTATTTGCTTAAAACCTTAAATTGTCCCATAAGGAAAATGGTCTCCATTATATTCCTCGTTCAGTAACATAGTTTGCGCTTGTTACTATTTTGAATAGGGATTTCACAAATACTGAAGCCACAGAAGACATACAAAGGGACATGTCTTCCCAGCATGCAATGTTTGTGCATGACCTACAGGACCTGTCAGTGCTGCAGCTTTGAAAACTATTTCATAAAATATCATGACACAACCTTTCACCTTTCTCTTTCTCCTGCAGGACGATGTCAGGATAAAGTTTGAGTTCTCAGGAGAGAGAAGGTGGGTTTGCTTCAGGCTTAATTTACAATACATGCTGCATGCGGCTATCCTTTATGCATATACATACATGGATCCACACGTGAGAGGACGCAGAAACACCAACACTGACAGACATAAACACACTCAAGTATATACTGCTCTGGTCAAATGTGTACAGTTCATGAGAAAGAGCACATCTCAGAGTCAAACACACACACCGGCACTTAATTCCGAGTGGTATGTGAGCTGGAGAACCCAGAGGAAAGGACTGTGGTTACTCTGTGGCTGCCAGTACAAACTACAAATATGCAAGGTGTACTTAAAAGAATCTGCACTCACTGAAAACAGCAGATCTTGTGAATTTTGCTTGCCCTTGTAAATGTAACATCAAAAACGTTTTTTTTTTTTTGGTGCAAATCTCTTAATTATCTCTCTGTGTGATTTTTTTTTCCTGATATTGTGTAGGATCCTGATGTTTGGTCGACCAGTGCAGTTTGAGGAAGTCCAGCAGAAGGTTAAGTCCGTGTTTGGGCAGCAATTAGATCTACATTATATGAACAATGAGGTAAAGCAGAGACTCCGCTGCTGTTTTGCGTTCCGCTCTTGAGAAATTATAGAAAAGAGCCATTGATTCATTTTCTGATTCAGCCAATTGTTTAAGACTTGTCTAAATATATCTGTGTGAGCTTTTTAAATGTATATGTCCATATTTGACTTTACAGTAGTAATGTCTGCAAATGAACTCAGGGGTGTGTTTTTGTATTTAAACATTTGTGAAACCTTTGTATGTTTGAGAATGTTTTTTTTTTCACATGTAATGTTGATATTGCGTGAGTGGTTAAGTGTTCGACTTGTGTCACAACAGTTGTCCATCCCTCTGAGAAGTCAGGATGACCTGGACAAGGCGATCGACCTGCTGGACCGAAGCTCCAACATGAAGAGCATCAGGATCCTGCTGCTCACGCAGGAGCATGGCAACGTGAGACCTACACACACACACACACACACACACACTAAATGGGTGTGCATTCACAGCCATTACACCACTGCTACTTCCTCATCACAGAGCCATGTTGTGAAAAATATTACATCACACTAAACATAGTTTCATCATGTGTTGTGCTTCTGTTTTAATCATTTGTCCTCACCTCCTCTCTTTTAATTGCAGGCCTCCTCCCCCTCCCACCCTGTGGTGTGTAAACAGGTGAGGATTAAGTCCTCCCAGTCCACTGGAGATGATAGCACTGTGTACCAATCTGCTGAGCCCAGAGGGCGCCACCTATCAACCGGTACATATCCTCAACCATCAGACACTTTAGTGTTCTCTCTGTCTTAAATGCAACAACAAGGCTCACACGCTGATTCAGCGAAGCAAATGTACACATGTTAATTCCCTCAGAGGAGAAATGTTAGAAAAAAACACGAATTTGTAACTAGCTGTGTGTCAATGTGCTTTTGCTGCTTATTTTTTTTACTTCTTCAATTTCCTTCTCTCTGTCGCCTTCACTCTCTCTCTCTCTCTCTGGCTGTTCTTTCTTTAGCTTCCCCTTCTAGCAATGGGTCCTCTTCCTTTTCCTGTTCACCATCACTAGACGATGCCTGCTGGACAGCAGCCAATCAGATTATGGAGCTGTATTAGTGTGGTGGACCAGTGGCCTGCTTTATGTTTTGTTTTTTTTTCCCATAGAGCATGGTCAAAGTTGCTGCGGGGGGTGG